>RSEF01000004.1:550898-585425 GCA_003993805.1 Himantopus leucocephalus
AAAGAATTCCAATCTGACAAAAGTGTGTTAAGCTCAGGCTGCATGCATATGTTGAATGACAGAACAGAACACACGTAATTGTGACTGCATCCGTTGCAAATCTGTTTCCCCAGAGTTTGTGGTGTTTGACTAGCTGCTGAGTATCATATTCACTTAGGATGCAATTCCTGGTCCTGCAAAGGCTGGTTAGCAAAGTAGAGGCAGCAAAGTGAGTGCCTTGCAGGGCAGAGTGAATGTTCTTCCCCTGTCTTCTAGCTACCTCGGTCATGGCTCTGAACAGAAACCCAGTGCAGATGGGTTCAAGACTTGAAAGGAGCCAGAAAAGCAGGAGAGGCAATGCAATATTTACAGTCCTCTGAGAAATACAGTCTCCTTCAGTCTCCTGCCCCTTCTCCAGAATTATTAGGCAACTGCTTCTCTTTCTCAGGTATCAGATTTTGTTCAAACAGTGTGTGGGAACAGAGGACGTCTTCTTTGGGATGAGCAGGAAAGACCCCTCGACAGCCTGCTGCGAAGATATGGTGGTGAGCTGAACCTGTATCTCCCATCCCTTCTTTGTGCTCTTTCTCTGCCCTTTTCAATCTTGCTGCCTTCTTGAGGGACAGAATGTAAACACCACATTGTATTGATGCCTTTGGCATCCTGTAGGATTTTCTTGTAGTGCTCAAGCATTTGTAGATTATATTTACACTTGCTAACCTGAAGAAATCATGTGTATCTCCTCAAGGGACCTAGTGTACTCAAGAGAAGCTGTGCAAACGCATATGCTCCATACAGACTTGAGAGAAATAAAAAATAGCTCTAAGATGAAATTTCATCTTGGACACAATTTTGGAGGGGAGAGGGGCCGGGATGGAGATGGTTTTCATCTTCCTGCGTTTATTAGAAGGTATGTGAGTTAGCATAATGCTACAATACTGACAGTCTTTAGAGTTACAGGTGTCAGTTCCTGTCCCATTATTATATGATCAAAGATCTCCCTGCTTTCTGAACTTCAGGACAGCTAGAACTGCTGTGCATTTTTCCAAGTAGAAGCAAGCTGTCCTTGGAATACACAAAGCCAGGGGGGTTTGCTGGGTGTAGAATACCTGTCAAGTACATTAACAGCTCAGGATTTTGAAGAAAATAGGATATCAATACACATCACTAAGCTATTGAAAGCAAAGATTATCACTGTCATATCTTCTTTGATACAAATTACCTACTCAGAATGTTGCTCTTTGACACTAGCATCAAATTATTCATGAAGATGAGATTTTTTATGGCTTGGAGGGCTACATATCTAATCACAGCTTTACCTCTGCCCATCATTTCAGATTAAAATCAAGCTGCCAGAGACAAAGTACTCGGACATCACATTAGATATCCAGGACAAGGTTCTTGACCTTCGAACTCCCAAAAAGTAAGTGAAACACAATTGATAGAAGTACAGTTAATATCTTGTTTGAACGGAGGTTTAACCAAGCCTTCAACTGAATGCTGTACGGAAAGCAAAGTTAAAGATGAAGGTCAGATTATTTATTGCACATGATAAATAGATATAGACAAAAACAACCATAGTCCTTCCATAGGTGTATAGCATGCTAACTTTGAATCTGTGATACTGTTCTAGCAAAAATAGCTTTAAGACAGATTTTGGCTACATAAACAGCAAGGCTTCAAGGGCCCAAAATGTCTGGCTAAAAACTGCCCATGTTCTTGAAAGCCTTTGTGGGAGTTTGCTTTCTGAATACTAATTTCTACAAATCTATAACTGAAGGTGGTAAAAAATGTGCAGGTACATTTTCATAAGTTGAAAGCCAAATTGTGGACATATTCAGGCATGGATGCAGAGATGGAAATGTTAAAGGTTTTCCTAAAGAGATTTCCATTGAGTTCTTTTTTTTATAGGGCTATTTCAAACCTACAAAGATAATCAACTCACTGATATACTCTCAGACTTCTCAGTCTTCCTCCATATTTCCCTCAGTGTGCAATTGCCCTGCCTGAGATTTCCAGATAATTCCCAGGTCTGTTTTTCTTTAAGCCCTTCTTCACAAATGAGTGCTTTCGTAAGAAAGCTTAATCTTCTCTGGGCTGACTTGCTTCATTGAATGGGATGTGAGAAGATCCACATGTGAATAGCTTCCTGCAAATAAATTCAAGGTGCAGGCCATGGATTAAGGTCGACATAAGTTCTGTCCCTAGTAGACTAACTATAGAAAAGCCACCTTTCTCACAGACAAAACCAGGCTGAGTCAGTTACCTTTGGAAGTGCTAGCTCTGAAACTGGAAAATCAGGAGGAATAACTGTTCAGCTAATGATTTGTAGAACCTATACGTAGTAAAAGAGGTAGCTTAATGCAATACTGCAGATGTAGGAAAACTTCAGTATCCTTTTTCTTTTGCAGTTCTATCTTTTTGGTGACTCAGATCCGCCATTATCTTCTTAGTATCCAGCTGTCTCTAGTCACAAGCCTAGCAAATAAAAAGTTTGCCATAAATCTAATGGTTGCTTGGGTACAGCCTGAGCCAGTGCTGCTTTCACAAATATAAGTACAAGTTTTCTCAGTATGAAAGAAACAAGATTTCAAGTTCTACATACTGAAAAACACTGTACTGTCACAGATGTGTAGGAGGGCTCAAAGGAACTGTTTCCAACTCTGTAGTCCTGGGGCTGATTCTAAGCCCCTAAGCTGATTTTAAGGACTTCTCCAAATTAGAGGAAATGGCTGCCTTCAGTAGGCATGTTGCAAAGGTGTTTTGGGTGTACCTCTTTCAGCCATGGCTCCTGCAAGACATCTGAAAAGGTCTGAAAAAGAATCAGCATGATTTAAACCCCAATTTGAAGTAACCCCCATCTATGCTACCATGTTGTCTTGTTAGGCTTTATAGAGTTTGACTGGGCAAATCTCTTGATTCTAAAGTGTCCTTGATTCTGTTTGCACTGTCAATATAGTGGAGGTCCAGCACTGGCCCATCAAGTATATATCGATTATATATTGTTAATATATAAGCCTGGGGTAAGAGGGGAAAGAGTCCAGACTCTGCATGAGCAACTAAGTTTGAACTGTTGTCCATGAGAAGAGTTGAATAGGTCCAGACTGAGACATCCTCGTGAGGAGGTGAACTGGAAGGTTTGTCAGCCAGTCCAGGAAAAGCTGTATGTCTAACATAGCGAGGGACTGTGGAATAGTTCCTGCATCCAAGATCCAGCCTTTCTTTGTGTGTTATGTGGCTAAGCCACAGGCAGAGGATCACTGAATTAATCTTCACTCTGGGTTAAAATCCCAGCAACTTCATAACTCCATTCTCATACCTGAACTGTGCTTTGCAGTGTAGACTTATCCTTTGTGAAACTGGACGGGCCAGAATCTCTAATCAGGCTGCACCACTTATTTCTTTTTACTAGAGAAAGCAAACTCCTGAAGACACTTTCAGGCTTTAGGCATTATTCAGATTTTTACCACCAGGAGAGCTTTATCAATGCGGCTTCTCTTTCCTCTGCGTTTAAAATGCAACACTGTGCAAAAGCAAGAACAGTGCAGAGATCCCACAATCCATCTTTGGAAACTGTTGTCATAGCCACAGCCCAAAAGAAAGGAATAGCATTGGAAATATTTCAGGGCCTGTTTAGCTGTGCACCAGGTATTGCAGGAACCCCACAACCTGTCATGAGAAAGGAGATACGCTGAAAGAACATTCCTTAGTATACTGATTGGTGTATTGCAAGAGTAACTTGCAATGCCATCTCAATTGCTCACCCGGTCTGAGACATTGAAATTCACTGTGTCCTCTTTTACAGGAAGCTGCTGCTGCACCTCCCCTACCGTGTAGACAGCAAGAATGGTAAAGCTCGTTTTCTCTCTGAAGAGGAGACCTTGGAAGTCACCTTGAGAGTATCAAGGATGTTTGATTTCATAAATTTTGCCTGATGGGTAGAGAAATAGAGAAAGTTTGCAAAAAGTAATCTCTTAGTTTGAAGTCTTCTTGAAAGCTAACTGGTCATGAAATAGTAGATTGTTTCCCTTGAACAGTCCAGGGGGAATATCCCTGGAGAAACCGAATGAGTCAGGAAGAACACAGCACCCCATAGGTTATAGAAGCTGAGGCTGTCCAGCTCTTGCACTACTCTGGTTAACATTCTGCTTCCTTCAGCCTGATACAGGCCCTGTGGATCAGGATACAGGAGATTCTGTAAGCCAGAGGAAGTCTTTTTGTGGTTATGGCTGATAACTAGCACGATGAGGCTCTGGCCAATGACTCTGGTGCTTAGTTACTGTTGCAAGACTTGCAAGTGGTAATATTCTTGCTTGGCCTCCAATGTTGGGACTGGGGTCAGTTCAGAATTTCCTCTTAGCTACTTTTTGATGCAAAGATCAAAGCTCTCAGGGATCCATATCCACATCTGACGCTCCTTTACACTGGCAGAACAAGGTAACCAACTGTAGTTGGATTGTTGAACAGCTCAGCTCTTTTGAACAATTTTTGACAATGTATGGTTCAGTGTCATCTGTTCACCTGCTGTCCCTCCAGCTATTTTTCTGATCTTTCTTGATAAATAAAAGAATGTGTTTTAATGAACAGTTCCAGTTACCTTTCACTCTGCCTTCTCTATATTATGCCCCAAGAGACTTCCTAAAAGTGAGATAAGAGGAACTTTGCATAACAAAGCATCCCTTAAAGGGCTGAAATGTGGCAAAAGCTTTTCTTTGTCTTTCAGGTCCAATCTGGAGCAACAGAGATGGGTAACCAAAATGTCTCTCTTACTAGCTGCTGGGCGAATATATATTCATTTGACATTGTTAATCATACAGGAAACAAAGGGTTTTGCTCAATGATCAAAGTGGAGAGGACAACCAGGGCCTTGCATGTTGATGGACTTTTGGTACACTCAACCAAAAGCTTGTAAGCACTTTAAAAACAAACTGGTTTGGGTCCTGCATTCTTCTGGCATAGGAGAGGAAAATAATTGACCAGCTAGGCAGTACCCGTGCTGCTGAATTTGTGGCAGGCTGTAATGAGAAGATGAATTCTCCGTGATGGATTGAAGACACTGACAGTGGGTTTCCAGGTATATTTTTTGGTTTTGTCAGGAATTTTCAGAATTCACAGTATGTTTGTAATATACTGCATTATAACTCTAGGACAAATTAAGCTGGTGTCTTGACATTTCAACCACTTCCCTTAAAAGTGGAGCCATTGCTTGGGTCAGAATAATACTACCCAACCTCTGCTCTAGTGTTAACGCACTGGAAAGCAGATACCTTAGTTATGATTCATCACAAGCTATTGAATATGCTGATAACACTAATGGGCTACTCCAATTTGTTTTTGCTTAAGTTTCCATAAATTGCATTTGAATGTCTCTTATTCCTGCTCTGCAAAGCTGTGGTGGAGGGGAACAATGCAGATGTATGAAAAGGCTGAGATCATTCCTCCTGACTCAGTTTGTACTGCCTGTGGATGCCAAGAAGGCTGTTTCTTGGAAAAAGGTTGTATTCCTGGTCCCTAGGCAATATGCTCCTTCATTTTTGCATTTCTTATACAGATTACAAGAAAAGTGGAAGGTTGACCTGTATTTATACACATGTGAAGATAGCATTTGCCCAGATTTCTTCAGTAAATCCATGGCAAAGCTGAGTATAACTCTGCTCTTCTGAGCCCCGTTCTAGTGCTCTATCCACAGGGTAATGTTGCCTTTATAGTTGGCAGCAGTAATCTACTAAGCCTTAAATCATCAAGTTCTACTTACTTTAATGTCAGTGTTTGATACTGAAAACAATGATGAGTTTGGCTCATTGTGGCTCTTTCCGGTGTTTTAGTTTCCTATGGAAATGAGCGTATGCTACACTGGTATCTATGTCCTATTTTCTCCCCAAATACTTTTTAACCTGGGGGCATTTTATCTGCATTCAAGAGACAAAAATCTGAGGTAAGTACATTTTCTAAGAAAGCTGGCTGCTGAGTAGAAAAGGGAAATACAAATTAGTACTGCCGAAGGGGGAAGTTCTCGTGTGATTTCATGTACCCGCTGGCCAGTGACTCTGTACACCCGTGCTCCTGGCTGCAGTAGGTCATCCCCACCGCTCCATGAGGGGAAGCTGGCAAGTTGGTGACAGAGCAGGATAGGGAAGGTCTTGCAGGGAAAGGGGGTATGCTGGCAGGGGGGAGCTGAAATCACTGCGTTAGGGTGTATGAACGTGGGGGACAAACTCACAGGAAGCCAGGCTTCGTATGTTCCACTGCTCAAATGGATAAGCTCTACCGCTGTTTTCAACAGAGTAGAAACATTGGTCCAGAGGTGGGCAATTTGCTGTTCTGGTCCGGTCCCTTGCCTGAATGTACCATCACCACCTGGAGATCCTCTCACATTCTTACTTTCTTCCTATCAAGGAGACAGAGGCTGCCCTAGGCAAAAGGTTGGGGTTTTGGGTTTTTTTCCATAGATCGTCCCAAGAGGAAACTGGTCAAAAGGACACGCAGGCTGCCAAGCTTCCTAGAAGTCTGGAGGCTACTGCCAGCTACAAGAGTTAACTTTTTGCAAGGGCTTGAAGGCAGTTTTGCTTTGCTGAACTAGCACTGGCAGAAATCCTTTTGAAGGGGATACAAAACCCCCTTTGCCTCTGAACGTCAAAGCTGTTGCCTAAGTACCACTCCAACACCTGCAGGCATCTTAATTAATCAAAATTATGAGCCCAGTTAAACAACCCAGCCATTAAGCCCCAGCCATTAAGCATCATCAAGCTTTATTTGGTTCCCTAAGAAACATCTTGATTAAATGTATTGCAGTTAAGTAGAGGGTACTGTAGCTGTGGAAATGAGATAGAGGCTGTTTGCGGTAGTATCCGAATAAACTGGAGGTTTTCATCTCGCCTTGTTCACGCATTCTGTCCTCCGCTTGTGGTGGCAGAGCCACCATTCCCATTTTGACTTGTTCCTGCCTTCTGTCAGAACTATGGTGTTGTGCTAAAGCACACGGCCCAGCTTGCTCTGTGTGTTTCACCTCTCTTCATATTCCCCTTTGTCCACGTACTGACCACCTGAGGCAAAGATACTTTCCTCGTTCTATACCCTGAGAAAGAGAAGACCCAGAAGAGTTGCTCCATATAAACACCTGAGACAGGCCAAGAACTTAAGTTTAGATTATTCCCTTAAACCTGCAGTCTAGCCTCTGGGCTGCTCTCATACCTGTTTCCTCCAGGTCTGTTGTTGGTGTCATCGTATACCCCTTGTATTTGTTTTAAAAGGCAGACTACTTCATTTTTCTGCTGTTCAGCTTAAAGTTTGTATCCAAAATTTCCATGTACTTCTTTCATTGTGTGAAACACTGCTTTATCAGTATCTGCTTCCCTCCAGATAAAGTTTATCTAAAATAACTAAGCTGTATCTATGTGTACAGAAAGATCTCTCCCCTACAGCCTGCAGAGTATGTAAGGAGAGAAGACTGATATTGCTTCTGTCTTTCTCATCTAACCTTGGGCTCTGATGCTCAGTGCATGAGACTGGACTGCTGTGGGCAAAACGGAGCACGCTGACACCCAGAGGGGTGCGAATACACAAAGGAAACTCTCAGTGAAGTAACCTCTGTCACCAATGCCTCCCAGATTTTCTCATACAGATAGTAGGTGACTGCTTTTAGCAGTGTCTAAAAGGATGGATGTTGGCAGCACGGGCTATGGGATATACGGCAAAACAGACCGATGGGCAAGGGTGCGAACCAAAGCCAAGCCATGCAGGCAGCACCTCGAATACGTCCAGCAGGCTCACCACGCGCTCACGTATCTATTGCTTGTGCACCTCCTTGTTCTGGAGCAGGTGCCTTTGAACCTGCTGGTGTTGGCAGAACTTCACCCTCTTCTCTGCAGCACCTGCAGCTGGGATTCATCCTTACTCTCTGGGATCCCCTTCAAAAGCTGCTGCCGTGGAGAGTCAGTCACTGTGGTCTGCCTGTGGTCTTGGCTCCAGGGACGGTGCCCGGAACCTGCTGGGGGTTGGATTATTTCTTTCCTATAATCTTCACAAACAGCAGACAATTTTGCTCTTTGTGTCTCTATTTGCTCACTTTGTCTTCTCCTTCAGGTAGATTTTACTTTCAGATCGTGATGCAGAACAGCCAATCCCCATTTTTCCTTTTCCCTTCTGATTGCTTGTGCTCGTCTCAGGGGACTCTGGTCTCTTTTCTTCTTTCCTAACTGCTTCATCTCACTTCCCTTGGTCGTTCTCACATTAGGACATTTCTCACCAGGGTCTCCTCACAGGTTGCAGCTGACATATCTGACCCTTGCTGGACATGCCAAATGTTGGTGAAGTGTGTGTGATTCATCTCCCGTCACTCAGCTTAACGCCGGGTGAAGCCCTTTGTTCGTCCTTGGTGTGCGTCAGGTCTGTGTGCACGGGAAGGGGATGCAAGCAGGAGCACCACAGGCAGAACCTGGACTGCATTAAGGCAGTTATATTGAAGGACCGCAGCACAAAAGCAGCAGACGCTGCAGGTCAAGGCAGAGCTGTGTGAGGAGTCTTGACAGGATTGAGGATGGCCCTCTTGCCGTGGGCACAACCTGCTTGAGTCTGTGCTTCACACATACCCGGCCCCGCAGCTCCCCGGTGCAAATAGGGCTGGTTACGAAGGGATGAGCCAATTCAGAAAAAGTCAGAATCATTCAGAATTTCAACCTTTCCCAAACCCGAAAAGTTTCTTTCTGCTTCCCAATGTGTCTCTCTGTGTCCCAGGTGAGTACTTGAAGTTTTTGAGATCCAGACCAGGGCAACAGTGACACAGGCAACACAGGAGCACCTTTGATTTTGGAGTATTTCTCTGAATCCATTGAAATCTTTGACCACTTTGGGCTTACTCATCTCAAGGTCTCCTTTTCATCTCTTTTCTCTGTCTTCACACAGTCATTTCTGAAGAGAAGATCATAGGAAGTTGCCAGCACAGTAGCGGATGCTGTCCACCTACAATCCTTAGAGACCGTCTCCCTCTAATTGTGGGCTTCCTTTGTGGATCCCAGCAGCCTGGCAGCTCACTTCTGATGCTGATCAGCATTTTTTTTTTAATCCACGCCATTTTAACTTGGTGGTATCACAACCCAGCAAAGACTGCCAAGGCAGCTAGGTTTTACTTGGCAATCTATCTCCTGCAGCTGCTCAGCAGAGAAGAAAAGAGGCATAGACCTCTTCTGGAAAATTCTTTTCCTGTTGGAAAGCTGTGTAGAAAGGAAGAGGATAGGAATAGAGATGGACACAGCTGATTTTGTTAACTCACAAAGAGATGATGTGGGCAAGTCAGACATTTCCCAGACAGCGTCAGAGTAGGAACCGTAGCAGATCTAAGCACCAATGTGTGAGCTTAATGATGCTGTGAGCCTGGGGTGGGTTCCACCCCTCACACATGCCAAAATGAGAGTCTGTCACCCCTGTGATTTTCTCTGGCTGGGGACCCAGGTGATGGGATCTTCTGACCAATAACTTTCTTCCTGGAGGACTCAGATTTCTGTAGCCAAATCCCTGAAGCAGAGCCTTGGGTGGCACTGTGGCAAGTTCGCAAGTATATCGAGGGGAACGAGGGGCTGACTTCATGTAGGATAGTCAGCTCTGCCTTGTCTCACCTGAGCTGTTCCCATCCACCTGGGAGCCAGAGGGCTCCACCCAGGAGGAGTTAAATGGTTGCAGAGCAGCACTGGGAGAAGGTAAGCAAGCGAGCGAGCTAGCAGGGATGGTATGTGCTATGTTCACGGTGTTCCTGGGGCAGAGAGGAGGGAAAGTTGTATGACTACTGTACAAGAATCAGTAAAGTAGCTGGAAGATGCATGATTTGTCTTGGCTTTGGGATTATCTGTGCTGTGCCTGGGAGATTCAAGAGGCAATTGCCCAACGGCTGCATGTGGGAAGCTCTGACAAGGTGAGAAATGCTTCTGGTTTTGTTCTGCGTCACGGGCGCTGTATGAAGACTGGACTGTCAGTGTGACTTAGCCGGGTGTATGGCTCTTGGTCAGCAGCAACTGTCAGAACTGTAATAAGCTTCTGAGGAGGAACCTGAGGTGCTGAGAGGAGCTACAAGAGATCACAGGAAAACACTGAAAATGCCACCCTGGCCCCAAGTACAACCTGCATCGTGATTTGCCTTTAGTAACTTGCTGACAGACCTGCATGATGGTGTATCTGTGGAGCTGCTTGGAGGCCAGTGACTAAAGTGGGTGAAGGCATTGCAAGCCATGGCTGATGTGTGCGGTGGGGAGCTGGGCCAGGCTCTGAGCCTTGGTATGGAGAGCACCAGCGGGGCTGGGGGGTGCAGGCAGAGTTATATGGGAATTCAGGGCTAGAGGCGTAGGGGGTCACGTAGGGCTGGAGCTGTGTTGTAAGGCACTGAGTGACAGACTAAATGGTCTGTGTGGTGATGGTGTGAGACAGTGAAAGTGGGGGAGTGATGTGCATTGGGCAAAAGCACAATTGGGAGGAGATACAAATTATCAAAGTTTCTTGAAAACCACTGTGCTGAAGGGAAAGGTCAGAGCAGGTGGTTGGTCACCCTGAGCTCAGGACAGATGAGATACCTTTGTCAGAATGTCACCAGCTCTGGAAATCCTGTGTGAAAAGAAGCTGTGCCTGGAGTAGTTATGGGGTCTCCAAGAGGACCTGAGTGCTAAGGTCACGTAGATCTGTTGTGCTGGGAACACTGTCTCGCTCCAGGGGGAGCCCAAGGTGGCACACGGCAATTACTTTTATCAACAGTAGATGAAAGGGGAATCGGTGTGGGAGGAGTGGGAAATCTGTCTGTGGTTCGCTAACCGTCTCACATGTTGCAATAGGCTGACTCTGCGTTGTCCTTGCTGCACCTCTTTCTGGGTAAGCAGAGTTAGTGTGTGAAGTGCCTGGGTGACAGATTGCTGTGCCCTGGCCTGGAACAGTGGATGTCACATCTAGTTTTTGGTGCATACGTCTTTTTGCCTCTATCCTTTTCCCTATTTAGAGCAGGACTTGTTTATTTAAAAAAAAAAAAAACAACAAAAACCACCAAAAAAACCCCAACCCAAGCCTTTGCTCTAACAACAGTAAATAAATAGGTAAATGAGGGGATTAGAGTTGCTCTTACTCTGCAGCAAGATGCTACCCTCAGACCAGGGGCAGGGCATCTCTTTGATGAAGAGAAGGGTTTCACCACCTAGAAAGAGTCCACAAGGTGGTCCTGAACCAGCGCTCAGATGAGAGAGGTGGTGGTGATCAACTGTTTGCTGTGGTATGGGTGCTGAACGAAGAGACTAGCTGAAGCAATACAAAACCTCATTTCTGTTGTTCTCTTTAGCCATGAATTCCCCAGCTTATGCTCTGTGAGTTTATTTAAATTGGACCTCTGCTTCTATTTGGAAGTAATATTTTTGTTTTCTTGAATAAAACATCTTTTCCAATGCTGTTGCCCCCCTCAAGCCACAGCCAGGCAGCATCTCAGCCTAGTTCCTTAAATCAAGAGAATTGTTTGTGTCCTTGGAGGCTGGAATAATAACATCCGAAGAAAGCCATGAGACACAGCAGGAATTCATTTGTAAGTTAATGAAGGCTGTGCAGTGCAGCGTAAGGATGATCGGGGCTGTTCCTGGGCAGCATTTACCAAGCTAGATTTTTCTGTTGGTATTGTTCTCCCTTGGAAGCATGATGAGCCAGCTTAAATACCACTTACATATGGGTTTATTATAGTATTTCTTGGTACAAAGATGTACGCTGTGTAATAAAGCAGTGCACATGATAAAAATAGGAGATCTTAAAGGTCTTTTCCAACCTGAATGATTCTGTGATTCTATGAAAGCGTGATATGGATCAAAAGAGAGAATAGACTTGCTCATATGCCCGACCAAAAGGAAAAAAAATATTAAAAAGACCATCTGGGTAGTGTTTTTTTCATGTGATAGTTTGCCACCTGGAAGCAGACTAATGGTTTGGTACTCAGTGGAGGGGATAAGACTGAAGCGGAGGTGGGGCTGACCCGTGCGCTGTGTCTCAGACGTTAGCCTGCTACATGAAGTCCAGGACCACTTGGAGGGAAGTGTCAGTGATCTGCATGGGACTGAAATAAGAGCACCTGTGGGGCGAACTGCTGAGCAAGATGGGGTGGTGGACAGCAGAAGCAATCTGTTGAGCAGCAGTGCTTGATTTGGAGGAGTTCTGGTGGACTCTGACCTTGTTCCTCAAGTGAAGGGCATGCAGGTCCCTGGGGTGGAGGGGTGGCAGTTTAAAGCCCTGACCCTGCATTCACTCCCCCACTGGTTGCTACAGCCTTGGCGGTGCTCTTTGACTGTGCTACATCTGCATTTTTCTATTGGATACACTCTAACTTGCAGGACTCTCTGCGGGCCCGTTACTTGTTGTACGTTGCACCTACGGGCATAGAAGTGATGAGGGCCATGTCTTCCCCCACAGGGACGCTGCCAAGAGATTAATGGAGAAGGCTGCTTCGGTGTTAAGCGTTACTTGCTGTGGACACTTGAGTTCGTAGGACTTAAGGCACAGAGGTACAGAGAATATCTATTGAGAACAAGTTAACTTGTAGGCCTACCGTGCACCATGCCGTTCAGCCCCCACAGATCAACAGCCCTGCAGTGGTGGTCTGATCCGTATAAAATAAATGTTGTCAGTCGAACTGGAGGGGAAGAAAGGGTGTACTGCGAACCTTTAACACAATATGACACTGGAATGTCTGTTGAGGAGTTAGCTGTCCCCTGCATGCAAGCCTTGATGCAGGCTGTGTGATCACCTTGCTTCGTGCTAGGAGGTGGAGAAACTTAATTTCAGATTTGCAGGCACAGAGGACAGGAGGGGGAAGAGGGTGTGCCATGCTCAACCTATCTTCAGAAAGTAAGTTCCCTCACTTAGAGGTGGCAGAGCATCCAAGCGCTGCTGGGTGACAGCGTCGTCTTCTCCAGGCAGAGCGTGCGATGCTGGGTGAAGTGAAGGCTGGCGTTCTGCATCGTGCCACCAGAGAGAGCCACGCTGCTCGGTCTCTCCCAAACCATTCCAGATAGACATGCAGGCATGGCTTTCTCCTGTGCAGCAGAGATTTTACTATTGGAAGCTGCAGAACAGCTGAGTCCTGTCTTTGGGCTGGGGAGGACGACTTCCCCCAGGCTGCAGAATGGGTCTGCAGCAAAGCCAAAAGCAGCGGCCCACTGATCTGGAGGGGTTCGGAACGGGATGGAGAGCAGCTCATTCCTCATCGTGCAGCCGGCTTCTGGCATTTGCTGGTGACTCTGACAGATGACAGTGGTCGTGGCTTTCAGGACCTGGATAACTTTCCAAGTGCAAATGGGCTATTTACTGGCTGATATGCAACAAGTCATTAGATAGTAAATTGGGCTTTGCAAATAATTATTTCCCACCCTTCAAGACCAGTGGCACAACTGAAAAATTCAACTTGGATCAAAGCAGGGGTAGAGGGGGAGACTGAGTTCCTCATTCCTTGCCAACAGAAGTTTTCTGTTATTGTTTCTCATGACTTGAAATCCTTTTGGTCTGAGGGAAATCAGTAGGTTTGGGGTTTCTTCGAGGAAAGCAAGGGAATTTGGAGACTGGACTCTTCAGATGGGTAGTGACTGCTTTTCCACCAGCTAGTGTGCAACAGGGTAGTCGGAGAGATGGGAGAGGTACGTGCACTGTTGCCTGCTGATGTTGAGCTGTATTTTTCATGTGTGCATGTACACACAGACAACAGTGCTCTTTTCACTCATTCTTTTATTAAAAATAAAGTTCCAGTATCTACCCACTTTCTGAGCAAGCGTATTAACTATGGACTACTGGCAGAAACAGGGGGTAATGGCAACTGCATTCCCACCTACAGAAGCCAGCTTTGAAATCCCAAAACATATACTTTTCTAGCAAACATGCAACATGCTGGAACAGCCCAACTCTGGTTTGCATTTAGTAAGTTTAGGAATCGGCCATCGCAGAACACGGATCTCTGAGAATCTGCTCAGGACTTTGCTGAGGCAATGAGAGCTTGTTACCTGCCAAGTCCAGGGCAGGGTTCATCAAACCTGCAGAGATTTTTCCAATGTTTATTGGAAGTATCAGTCAGTTCAGGTGACCTGCCTCAGTGTAAAACCGTGCCACTGCAGGGACTTTGCTGCTTTTGTTGTTAATGCAGTCCGCGCCTCCAAAGGGAGCATGCAGAGAGCGAGCTGCTAGGGTTGCTGCTATGATGACACCACTGTGCGTGTGTCTGGGCTTATTGGAGTTGCACATCGAGATTTTCTGGAGCACGCTAATGCTAGTTGTTCTTACTCAAACACCTGATAAAACCAAAGCACACAGAAAGCCCAAGCACAACTGAAGAAACTCTGGTAATATTTCCCTGAGAGAGATGGAAATGAGTTTGTGTGCAAGATCTTAATTGGAAGACAAGCTGCTACAGTAAGCGAGGATAACTCTCCCTCTAGATTTGGGATTGCTCTTGTGGTGGAAGAATGGGGTCCTACAGTAAATATGGACACGAATGCTAAAACTCTGCCTCAGTGCTCGCGTGGACGGTGCAGGCCAGTGGTATATTACAGCATCGCTTGAGCTATGAGTCAGATCCAGACTCGTCACCATCATGTGGCTTTCCAGTCACAAGGACATATTTGTCCCCTCTCATACTTGAGCTGCTGTGTGCCTTGAAGGAAAAGGAGCCAGAACTCAGTTCTATGGTTTACTCTGCTACGGGTCTGCAGAAAGACATTCAGCGCCCAGAGGAACAGACTGCTTCCTTTCCCTCTTCACAAACCCAAGTGGCAGTGTGGGGACTGAGATGCAGGCAGTCCATGGCCAGCTGCCCTCCCAGGTCACAGGCTGGGGTTGTTAGCAGTGTTCTTCCACCTAGAGAAGGTCCTGTGCTCCTTCCTGGCTATGGGTGCCTGCGAAAAGACCTTCAAAATATATTTCAAGTACAGTTAAACTGAGTCAACTTTGCATGCGTGGACAACTTGTTTCAAATGAGAGCAATGAGCTGAGTCAACAAAGACTAGTTTCCATGGATTTGTCTTGCAGTGGACATAGGAGAACCAAAGATGGACCTTGGTGATCAGAGCTCTCTTGCAGAGCAGGTTGTGCCTGTCATTCACATGGATCCAGATGCTTGATAGACCCTGAATCAGCATGCTGGTTTCCCCAACAGTGGGAGCATCAGTAGGATTATTTTCCATCTAGTTGCTTGTTGGTATGCAAGGTGTGAAAAAAAAACCATTATTCCAGCTAACACTGATAGAGGCATAGAGGTCTCATAGTAATTAACCACCAAGCTCAGAAGTTGTTAAGAGTGGGAGGGGAGAGGACCTGCAAACAGCACAATAGTATCAGCTATCTGCCAAATAAATTGCTTGGAGAACTCTGGGAGTGGGGAAACAAAACTGAAATTGCTTGGGGAGAGGAAGAGCGAGCAGATTTGTGGTACTGTAACAGAGCTGCGAAGAACCCAGATCGGTGTCGCTAGAGGTGATATACATCATGCTTGCAGGGATTTCACAGACTCAAAGGGGTTAACCATGCTCTTAACGTCCCCACTCCCAGCACCTTATGCTACATGACAAAGTTGGGTTCCCAGGAAACAGCCATATCTCCAAATACAGGCGAGGAAGCTGTGAGCTGCAGCTCTTGTTTGGTTAGAGGCTAATCCTTGAAAACCCAAGTGCCTGTAATCCCAAGGCTGGTCATCAGGCTGAGCCTCAAGGGAAAGACAAATGCCCAGCACCTGAAGCCTCTGTACTAACAGGTGAACAGGAGATACTGGCTTTTACATTTGCTGCCATACCACTCTTTTTTTTTTTTTTTTTTTGNTCTTTTTTTTTTTTTTTTTTGGAGGAAAGAAGAGTTGGTGGGTTTGCTTGGGTCAAACTTGACAGATAGTGGGGTGACAAGCTTGGACACTCTTCCCCAGAACTGGGCTGCAATACAAGCTGGGGTGGCATGGGTGGTAACTTAATTGCCATCTTCACTGACCCAGAGCATCCTCACTGGTCTCAGTCCTGCAGACTCTCAAGATGCAGCTACACCTACTGCAACACGTGAGGCATCCTAAAACCAAATGTTTTATTTTTCTGTCTCTGTTTTACCTTACCGAGATCTGGCCTTCTGACTTCTGGCCTGACACTTGCTGCGGGGTCATTCGGGTTGCTAAGGGAGGCAGAAATTCCTCCCGAAGTCTTAGCTCCCCATTTGCTGCTGATGTCTGAACTCTGAAGCAGCGTTCGATTAAGATAACGGACTAGCTGGGCAGGGACCACGGCTGCCCTCTTGTTGATGCAATGCCAAGCGGGCTGTGAGCTTTCAATAAAATGTAATTAATGGTAAAGCAGACTCCTGCAATCCTGCAGAGTCTCTTCTATTTCTGTTACTTAGGCTTTTAAAGGCAACAGGATCACAGTGGCTTGACTTTCTTCTCTAGCCAAAAAAGGAAGAGCACTTAATCTAGTGACCTCGCATTTATCTTCTGCCCTTCATTAGCGCCATCTGTCTCCCTCTGCCTGTTGAAAGGCGACTGTGCCTATCCTCATTGCTGGGACAATACAAATATTGCTCAATTACAGCAATGCTCTAAATGCAATTACTCAATTGCAATGTTAATTGAATTATTTGAGTTTAATTATTCCATTAGGAATTCTGTCAGTGCAGCCTAAGTTGCTCGCTTTCTCTCTGGGCTAGCGGCACAATGCAGCATCTGGCCACACAGGGAAGGACTGGTTTTACTCAGACAGCCCTAATTAGGCTGGGGAGAGTCTGGCACTGTTCAGAAATGGTGCTCTCAGGTCCAGGGACAGGTGTCGAGGCTGCAGGGACCTTCTTTCCTTCAGTCAATGAGTTTCCAGGAACAAAAATACTTGCAAGTAGAGAACAGTGACTATTTATGCAGAAACGATTTTGTGGGAGAGCTAGTGTCAAAAATACTTGTGAGGGTTTTGTGAGTGAAGGAATCTGTACTGGGCCGAAACCAAAAGGACCAGTTGCATAATGTGAGGCTGTAGTTAAGAGTACATATAGTCAGCGCGACAGTTGCTAAGGGCTGCTCACAGGCCATGTAGGGGCTGAGACGACTGCAGAGCAAAGCTCACCAGCTCTTGCTGTAAATTCACCCGGGCAATCAGAAGGGCTGTTTAGGGCTCATTCCTGATACGTTCCTAGGAGAAGTAGCACAAAAAGAGTTAGGATCAGGAAGGCATGGACCTGTATGCCTTTAACACCCTTTGAAATTCCCAAGCCATACGCATGCAGTACTGGAAGCTGCTTTCCTGCCTCCCTGAGGCAAGGATAGCGGCTGCCCCTGTCCAGGGAAGCCTCGATCTCCTGTCCCAATATCCTGCCACTATCAGTGTTTTTTCCTCACTCTCAACATCACCATAAGCTCTTGACTCATGGGGCACGCTATGATTAAGAAGGGTACTTAAATCTTTCCCTCCCTTCAACCATATGAGCTCCCTTGGTTGATGTAAGACCTGCAGCACCAGCTTAGAGCTGTGACAGGCAGACTGGAAACAGCCCTGTCTGTCCCAGCAGCTCTTCACCCACAGCCTCTTCTCCTGTTAGCAGAGCTTAAGCTGTAACGCATCTGTTCTGCAGCAGCCCAGGACTCTGACTGCCATAGACAGCCCTGGGCTTTGTATTTAATATCTATGCTACACTTTGTAAATGTCTTCACTTAATATCTACGCTGTGTAAAAGCCCCTGTCCTTGCAGCTCCGAGAGCAATAGCTCCTGAAATTTGCAGGTCGAGGTATCGCCCTTCTAAGAGACAGCAGCAGCATGCAAGGCAGAGATCTCTCAGGTGGGTTTCTTGGTGTCATGCATCAGATGGGCCTTTCCTGCTGGGATAGCATCCCTGGCACTGTGGAACCCTGGGGGGTCTGAGTTGCTGAGACAGTACTTGCTCAATCTTTGGTGACTGGTGATCCCAGGGACTCCTTTTGTCTGCTTGGCCCCCTGCACCCCTCCCTGTCCTCTCCCACTCACCTGTCTGCCGTGGTGTGAGTGCTGCATGGTAAAGTTTATGGACGCAGCAGATTGTAGGAGAGGAAGCAGAGGTCAGGGTTTGGGCATGAAATGACAATTTTGTGATGACTTCAGGTAAAATGCTTCAACCTAGAGACCAGAAGTATCAAGGAATCTTGGTTCAACACGGGTGTAGAGGGATTAAGTGATGAAATAGTTGTGCTTTAAATATTTTTTGCAAACATGGTCTTCATCTGCCATGTTCCTCATTAACAGAATAGAGATGTTGGTACTTTCATCCTGGGTGGTCTGTTGGGAGCAGCTGGAGTTTGAAGGTGGCAGGACCTCCTGTGGTTGTCACATCTCAGTCCCACTTCGCAAACATCCCTCCCTCCTCTTCTGAAGGAGGGGCGGTTTCCTTTACAGCATACCGGATCTTACCCAGCTTTGGTGAGCACTGACTCCACCAGACCCTCCTGGTGATGCTCCAGCCCTCTGAGGCTGGGGTGCTGGGCTACAGATATGGATGCGCCTTTGCATGCCTCGGCACAGGACTTCCCTGGCCTCAGGAGACAGCTGATGGAGCTGGGGCTGAGCAGCCATGCTGGCCCAGGAGGCTGCAGTGCCAGGGGAGGCAGCTTCACGTGGGACTCAAGGGCATGACAAGCACTGTACCCAGCCGAAGAACCTGAGAGTCTTCACAGAGCGGACTGTAATTACGGCTCCCAGCTCTCTGCTGGGATGCTGATGGATAACAGCTCCATGCTCCCGCTGTAACAACATGGCAGAGGGGTTATTGTGTGTAATAGCATTGTAGGATGGGACTGGTGGGGCAGTGATGGAGCAGCAGCTGTGGGGCTGGTGCAGCTGGTGTATGGAGGAGCACAGCTCCCTCCTGCCCTCATCCCCTGGGATGACAGTGGAGACCTGCTTCTAGGTCTCCTTGGGCTGTGCTGCTGCGAGGAGCTGGCTGAAGATCTGAGGCCAGGAAACCTGCCCTCCTGATGGCTGTGTGATCCAGGCCTCTGTCCCAAAAAAAAATGGGAGGTTATGCCAAGGGAAAAGGATGAGTCTCTCTGGGGAAGGGTAAAGCCAAAAGTCCTGCAGAATAACTGCATAGAATTGCAAAAGTAGCGTCCTTCTGAGGCTTTTTAGCCTCAGAAGCTGAGTGATCCTAACGGCTGTTCCTGATGTCTTGGGCGTCGCATCTCCCTCATGTAGCTGCAGAGCACTCGGCAGCTTGCTGCTCAAGGTGCATTCAGCCCATTGCATGGCACCGGCTATTTGAATTTCCCAGGCTGTTTTCTGTGTTAATTTCCATATTCTCCAGTATTACATTTAGGGGCTCTCTCAGTCATCTTCCTCTGCATGCTCATGTGTACACATGAGTGCCTTTCTGCATCTCCAACCTGCAGCTTCATCTCTGTTTGAGAGATGCTACCCTATCAGCATTATGTTCAAAGCCCTGCCTTTTTCCAATTTAACAAGGAATTGGATTTCCATGCTTGCAGTATCTCGGCATCTCTACGCTCTGTACCTACTCTCTTTTCCAGCCTGCTTTCTAGGAGAAGGCTCCGGGGAGACCTTATTGCAGCCTTCCAGTACCTAAAGGGGGCTACAGGAGAGCTGAGGAAGGACTTTTTACTACGGCATGTAGTGATAGGATGAGGGGGAATGGCTGCAGACTGGAAGACAGTAGGTTTAGATTAAATATTAGAAAGAAATTTTTCACTTTAAGGGTGGTAAAGCACTGGAACATGTTGCCCAGAGAAGTTGTTGAAGCCCCATCCCTGGAGGTGTTTAAGGCCAGGCTGGACAGGGCTTTGAGCAACCTGGTCTAGTGGGAGGTGTCTCTGCCTATGGCAGGGGGGTTGGAACTGGATGATCTTCAAGGTCCCTTCCAACCTAAACCATTCTATGTCTCTGTCATTCTGGCAGAGCCTCCTTATTTCACTTCTGGTAGATCAGGTCTGTAAAGCCCAGTCTTGCAAAGCTGCTTCAGTGCCAGCAGATGTACCAAGGCACTGACTGGGGCTCTTCACAAGCACCTACAGCAGCCTCCAGCTGAGGCTTGCTGGCTATTCCTGTGGCAACATGGAATGGACTTATGGGGAAAACAATAGCCTGGCACTGGGGAGCCTTCATCCATCATCCTCTGCCTCAGGCTCGGTGGGGAACTCCGAACCCTGAAAGCCCCACCTCCTGGAGGGAGCTAGGGGGGCTCTGAGCATCACGGGGACCTGGCGATAGCAAGGGGCAGCGCAGCAGCACACCTCGTGTGGGGCTGGAGTTTGTGGATGTGCACTCACCTCTGGCAGGCGCGAGACGTGGGCTCTCGGGGACTGAGCAGGAGCCGCCTCCTGTTCCCTGCCAGCGCTGGCGCCCGTGCTGGGGCAGGTTTGCTATAAATCCATACCCGTTTACGTCACAGGCAGTCAGAGCCAAACCCTGAGGGTATTGGAAAGCAGCCTTCAGATGCGTAATTTTGTTCTTTTGACTCTAACGCCTCATTTAATATTTCACAGTCTTGGCAATGCATTACTGTGCCAGAGACGCCCACAAAGGCCGGTTGGAGGTTCAGCGACTGACATTTACGTTATTAGGCTGGGGCTCCAGAGCTCGTGCTCGGTGAGGTGAACAGGGCTCTTCCTTCGCTCCTAGCTGGAAATACGGGGTTCGCAAAAGCTTTCGGCACTGGCTTTTAGCGCTGATCGAGCTGATGGTTACGGATGGCAGAGAGGAGTCAGGACAACACCGCTTTTGGAAACCTTGCCTGAGGTTTTCTTTAAATGGAAAGTCTGGACTGGGGTGAAACTGTAAAGAAACGCGTTGGGCCCTCAATAAACACAATCCTGAGTCAAAAGCTGTTCCTCAGTGCTGCTCTGAACTGCTTCCAGATCCTCTAAAGACACCGGTTTAAATAATTGTCCTTCAGTTTGGAAATATTGGCTCTTCTCTTGTATCAAATAACACCTAATGTCACTGTTGCTGAAAGTGAGTAGGATAAAATTGCCTGCCTTATTTTTCCCAGTGTGTTGGCTTTATGCATGTGGCAGCATTTGGAGTCAAATCAATCTTACTTTCTGCTCCTGGACAGGTACTTAGTTTTGCTGATGTCAGGGTACAGCTTTCACGTGGGGAGGGGAGAGGAGGCAAACCATGGCTGAGAACACGGGGAAGGGGGCTGAAAGCCCCACGGGCTGGGAGGGAAGCTCGAGGCTGGTGCACGCATCTGGGATTCGCTATGTCTGCCTCCGGCGCCTGCCTTGGCTGCAAGCTTCCCCTATGCAAGCTGCTCCGTTCAAGCTGTTTATACACTTAGAAGCCAGTTTCAAATTTTCAAGGGGATCTAGGTGTCTACAGAGGTGTCTACCTGCTATCCGGGCTTCATGGTATCTGCCCTGGCTTTCAAATTGCTTCAGCCTCTTTAGGTACCTTGGGATGGGAGGGACTGAGGTGTCACTTGTGTTTGAAAATCCCCGTGGGCCAGAGGTATTCCTGTACTCCAAGGTAGCAACCCAGTGCCCTGTGTGGCCAGAGCACCAAGGCAACGTCCCCTCCTGTGGAGAGCCCAGGGAGGGGAGCAGGGCTGGGGTGAGAAAATGTTGGTGGCTGGACGCTGCTGCTTGCTTGTGGCAGGTGGGGTTGGAGCTAGGCATGCCATAGCAGCCCCAACTGTGTTCCTACTGGTTCCTTTGCCCCTGGCTCTGCTCATCAGCAGGTCACAGCCACAGCTGGATGTGTAACGCAGACCCCCAGCAGTGTGCTCACACCCCTTGCACGCCAGAGCCGCTCTGGAGGTGCGGGCAGTTGGTGCCCACCAGGAGCATCCCTGCTGCTGTAACTGCCTCTATGTGCTTTGTCCTTCTGCTGCTCTAGACTCCTTTGAGCTCACTTTTGAGGTGTTGTGTTTTTCTTTTTTTTCTTCTTTTTTTTTTTAATCCTTGAGCTGTTCTGTGCCTCAGCTTCCCCAGCTGTGAAGCAGGGGCAACACTGCTACCTTCTGCAGGAGAGGGCTAGCAGAGGTCTAGAGACCTCAGTTTTGTGAGTACCAAGGTCCTGCCATGCTTGGGGAGATGTGTAGCCGCTGCAACCAATGAGGTGTTTCCCACCCTGCATGAAGAAGCCACCCCTATGTCAAAGCTGACTGGCTTTCAAGTAAAGGGCACCAGATGTCCTGAAGAGGAGTTGCAAGGGACAATCTCACTTAAGTACCTTAGGACCTGTGTGGAGTCCTGACCTGCAGAAGGGGTAGATGATCATCTTTGAAGGAGACTAGCACCACAGGCAGATGAACTCCGCTTGCGTCAAGCCACGGGACTCCCATTGCTGCCAGCGCAACTCTGGCACGTGAAACACGTGCGCAGCATCCCCTGTGCTGCAAGTGTCTAGCTAGTGCTGTGGCTCGCTGCTTGTCAGAGCTTTCCTTTCCTCACGCTGCCTCTTCTCTCCGTCTCTGTAGATGATTCCTTTCATTCTCTTCAAGAGGCCTCCTGCTGCCTCTTAAATCTTTTCAGTTCACCTCATTTAAATACTGCAGCCCACTCCAAAAACTGATAAGGCTGAGTGAGCGCAGTGAAGATTACATCTTCAAGCAATGCTTTCCCTCTCGGCCAGGAGGCTGAGGATCGCTCTCCGTGTGGGAGCATCGGGGCTGGTGAAGGGCAAGCAGGTGGCAGCTGGACGGTGCTGCTGCCCATCGGCCCGAGCCCTGCCAGGGGCGCTCGGGGTGGCTGGTGAATGACCTCCCAGGGCACACAGATCCTTAGGAAGCCACTGTATTGTTCAGCTGGCACTGATGTGAGCATTTCTCACCCTTTGGGGCAAAAATGGATTTCTCTGGGTGGCACTTTGGGGGGGGAAAAGCCTGCAGGTGAGGCTGCCAGCACTGGATTTCTGGTCTCCTTCCGGCTGCAGCATCTTTATTCGTCCCCTCCTCCTGTGTGGCTGCTCCTCAGGCTGGCTCACCGTCCTGTGAGCAGCGAGGGAGAGAAATCTGCCTCTCCAATTAGCACTTCCAGTGCAATTGCAGCCCGGTACTCCCTCGGATGCCCAGCTGCAGACGAGTGCTGGTTTTACAGTCGCAGCAGGGGAAGCGTAATCTCCATTCGTTGCTTTATTAGTGCTCTAACTGCTTTGGGCTACAGTTACCTTTAATTACTGGCTCTGCTGGGGTTGGCTGTGCCTCTTCCAGTGAACAGTTTGGAGGTCCTTGCTCCCAAACAATGAAACCACTTACCATCACTTATCTTTTAAATCAGAGCTTATATTTAGCTGGTACCTTCCATTCAGTCTGCTTCTCAACACCTGCATGGAGAAAAGCTGGGCAATCACGCTGTTCTCAGAAGGATTTGAAAACAACCCTCCAGCCCTACTGCTGCAGCTGAGTTAGGACATGGTGTCAAGGAGACTGTCATGTCCCGTCGCATTTGCCTTACTCTTGAGCTTGGTTATGACACTTCCTTTGCTTTGTGCATCGTTGTAGAGTGAAAAAGTCTTCCGAGCACAAAGTCATTAAGGTGCACATAGCCAGTGAGCAGAGGAGGGAGCAGCTGAGAGTCCCCCTTACTGTGTGAGATGAGCTCTGCATCTCTCTTTCGGGGGTGTGGAAGCGAGGAAGCTCACCAAGGGGAGAAAGTGGCTGCTCAGGTTCCCAAAGAAGTGGAGACTTCTTCTGAAAATAAGCGCTGTAAACCAGGAAAGGTGATTGTTTGCCCTGAAATAATTATTCCTTGGATTTAACACCAGCCGGAGGGAACTGGGAGCAGCCCTGGCATGTGCCAGGCTGTTGTTCCTCCTTACATGCAGCCTTGGGAACAGAAACTGCTGCAACAGGTTGTCAGTGAATACTGACTGCCACCAAGAGCTGTGCTCTCACCAGCACCACAGAAACTGAGGCAGCGGGCAGGGAAATTGTCCGTCCCACTTATCCCCTCCCAATGACCATGGCTCTGGGACGGCTGTTGAGGGACACTGTTTGGAGGACACAGTGCCTTAAAAGAACAGACACCGCCATCTCCCCCCGTTGCTCTTTTGACCCTGAGTGACCTGCACCTAGCAGAGAGGATGCTGTCTCCCTTGGCAAGGCCAGCCATGCTGCATCGTGTTGGAGCTGGTGAGTGACTGAGGCCATTTCACACCGTTTCGCACGTGGGAGGAGTGTTTCGGGCTGCAGCAGGACGGCATGTGTCCAGAGGATGACTACAGCTGACTGCCCTGCACAGCCGGCTGGGTCCACGGAGGACCACATGCTGCACTGTCTGCCTGAGTGCGCTCTGCGCAGAATGAGGTGGCGGCAAAGAGCCCTCATCTACTTATTGCTGCTATATTTATACATGAGACAGGGGAAGCGAGCAAGAGACACACACCGGTGCTGGGAACTCGATAGCCATAGGTGGGTGAATTGAGAGACAGGGCGCTCCAATTAAGTTTCTTCCTTTTGCATGTAATTACTATCCTTTCCCTTGCCTGCTTGGGAGGCAGGACTACCTGCGGTGCTCCCTGCGGCAGGAGGTGGCTGTAGGGGAGCAGGGGTGCGTGTCCCTGCGCAGGGAGCAGGAGGAACCCGGTGTGATGCAGGAGAGGGGTGCAGGGACTGGCAGGCAGGGCCAGACAGCAGAGGGGACAGCCTGTCCCACCATGGGCGTTTATAATAACACCCTTTTGGCTCTTGCCATGCATGGAGCAAAACAAAATGCACTGTTCCCTTGACCGGGGTTTCAAAATGCTATTAAGGGATCAGAGTGTGCTCCAGCCCTGCGTGCCTGGGTGCTGGCAGCAGGCAGGGGGAATGAAGTAATTGATTGCTTTCTCCCTACGATCCAAAATGGTTTCGATGTCAGGCCATTCATTGCGGTAGCTGGAATACTAACACAATTCATTTGAGCTGCAGCCCCGCAAATGGGTGGCTTTACTAATGGCTAATCCCAGATGATGGATGAGCTGGGGGGGATGCTACTGCTGAGTAAGGAGAAGGCAGGGAGAGGGAGGCAGCAACAGGCTGGGACCCAGCAGGCACTGTCCCAACTGTCCCATAGCCAGTGCGGGAGCTTGAGGGGGGAGGCAGTGGACAGGCAGGTTGGGCAAGTATCTGTGTCCCAGCCCCCTCTGCTCAGGGCGGTCACACGAGAGGTAATATCAGAACTCTGCCACCTGGTCGGTTTTTGGTTTTGTTGTTCTGGTTGGTTTGTTTGTTTGTTTTTCCCAGGTCTGGACTACAGATCAACAAAGATGACAAGTCTTCTCTCCAGCCTTCCTGCAGCCCTTATTAAAAAATAGATTTATTTATTTATTTTTAATTAGAAGTGCCCTGGGGTTGCCAGCATCCTCAGGTAAATGAAAGGCAAAGCTGAATGCAAGAGAGAGGGCAGCAAGAAACAGTAACATTAGCGATATCAGGGGAGAGCAGTTGTGCTAATTAGCAGCAGGGAGGGGCTGGAGTGTTCCCCAGCATGCCAGCCCAACCTTCCCGTGGATCCAGCGACTTATCCCACCTACCAAGCAAAAGAACATCACTGTGTTTTGGGAGCATTGCTCCTGATTTACACTGGGCTGAGTGAGAGGAGAGGTGGTGACCATGGTCCGTCCTCATGCCCTGCTTCAAGGGGAGGGGAAGAAGATGCCCACTGGGGAAGGTGTGACTGCATCCCACCCCCAAACCATGGCTCATGCTGAGGATTCAGTTCATGGCAAGGCTGGTGGCTCAGGGAGGCGAGGAGGACTGGGGCTTGTCAGACCCCTCATTTGATCTGCATGGAGGGGACTGTGCTGGGCTCTCACAACAGCACCTTTCCACCCAAAAAGCAGCTTCCATGCCTGCATGCATGGGAACAGGTTGACTTTAAATGGTTGCAGATCAAGAAGGAGCCTCTCTGTTATCGATCACCTACTGATTGCTCCAGCACTTGGTATTCAGCTTGTAAATAAGATTATAGGGTAAATCTAAAAAGGAAACAGACAGATGATAAGATTCTGCTCATTTACAATAAGCTCAAAGAACTTTTCCCCCTCTATCCCCCCTCCAGCCTTATTACGAAATCGAATAAAATACCCTGGGGACGAGAAGGAAGAGAGAGGAGCAATTCAAAGGGAACATCAAAAGGCACCTCCATCCACTTTAGCGTGTCAAGTAACAGGCACGGAGAGATGCTCCCAGCCAAACGTGGCAGCTGCTCCGAGCGCAGCAGCCTGCTGCCCTCCCTGCCACCCCCGGCTCGGCTCTGCCGGCCCAGGGCTTCACCTCCTCCATGCTGGAAAGGTAGACCCAACCCTATGGGTTTTTTGTATGATGTCAGATAAGTTTCTATTTTGATGGCAAGTGTTTGAAGTATTAGATGGGGAGTTCAATGCAATAGGCTGTTCTTGCTGTTCTCAGCCCATCTCTGCAAAAGAGGAAAAAAATCCAAATGCTTTGCAGCTAAATATAATGTATTCTTCTTTCTCCATGCTGCTGCAGTGCTCTGCTTTGGGCTCCTAGCAGTGCCAAGTGCCCTGGATCTACCAAGACAAGCTGAAGGAGACTGTGATTTAATGGCAGGACGTTTAAGAGCTATGCATGCTTTTGCCAGCCCTGGAAGCACCAGTCCTGTGATATCAAGTGGTTGAAGTAAGCCTGAGCTCCTGGAGTCATGGGAATTATTGAGAGTTTTTAAATCTGGAAGAAACGTAGTGTCTTCTACTGCACAGCCATGGGAGGTTTCTCCCAGCTCAATCTTCTGAGGACAGGGAAAGTGTCTCCCTCCTCTGAGGAGCAGCCAGGACTTTGCCACAGGGAGCCGTGCAGGAACTGACCAAAAAGTGAGGATGCTCTGGACCTCCTTTATGGCTGCCACTGCTTTAAGGAAGGGAACCATCTCCTCCTTTTGAGTTAATTTAGGCCCTGGCACCATTGAGCCCCAGGTGCTTCAGCAACATGGTTCAGGAGTGGACTTCCCCCTTTGCAAAAGGATGGGTTGCTCTGGCTTTCCCATGTGGGGTTTCAAGGAGACTTGAGAACGTTTGGTCTAAATTTTGCTTTTCCCTGCAAACCTTTGCGGGGATCCGCCCTTGGCAGGAGTTATGCCAAGTTGTTATCCTTCAGTGCTGTGTCAGGGAAAGCTGTAACTCCCATCCCAGCCCTCCCCTGGAAAGATCTGGACCCCCCAGCGCTTACAGCGGCTCGTGCCCTCGCTGCTGGCAGTGAGGCATCTGCGCTGTGCCCCTGCCGGGGTTTCACACCGTGTGCCAGCACTGACACCAGGCATCGAGTGCTTTTGCAAGGAGCAGCGGTCCTTCAAGAATCAGGCTTTTAAATAGAAGCAGGATTGACTTGAAAACCCTGATTAGTTCATTTTGAAATACCAGCTCTTGGATTCTTATCCTCTGCTTCTAGGTGTTCATCCCCAAGCCTCCCTGGGTGTTTATGAGATCTGGAAATTTAATCCTAAATGAATACATTAAAAACTCAGTTCCTTGTGCAGTCCTGTTATTTTGGAGGCTGAGGGTCCACAGGAAAAAACAAACATCATGAGACGTGTGGTGAGACAGTGAGAACTGGCAGCGTTTCGTGCCGGTGGGGTCGAGATGTCAGGAGCACCATGCTCATCCCTCTGGGGCAGCGATGGCCTGCACCAGCCCAGGGCATTTATAACATTGATTGAAAGAGCATGATGCCAAGCGGTTTTGCTGCAGGAGGAGCCGGGGCTGCAGCGCTGGGGAGGGCACAGGGTCGCCGCTGTGCGGGAGCGGGGCTGGGGCGGCAGGGTTGGCACCCCGCTGCCCGCCCTGGCAGGGCAAAGCCTCCGCGTGCTGGTCTTGCCCTCTATGCGTTAGAGGCCGCCACAAGCCCTGAAGCTCGAGGCGTGGGATCCCCTTGACTTTTGGGACCCGTTATCGTTGACGTTAATGCACATGTACACCCCTGCTTGGGACCTGCAGTAGTGTCAGCCACGTGCTTCCCACAAACCCCTCACTTTCCACTGCATAAACTGGTGGACCCTGTGCTTTCACAGGCTGACAGTCCCCTTTTTCCTATGCTAAGAGGAGGCAAAACCGTCCGCTTTCTCCAGGGCGAGGACTTCTGCTTGTGATCCACCGATGCAGGGCGTCTGTGGATTACCGCTTGGGGTAAGGACACAGATGAAGTGTCTGAAGTCTCTACATGCGCCGGGTGAATTTCTGGAGGGAATTATGCCTCCTGCGGAAAATTCAAAGGTATCTACAAAGCCTCTCATGACCGGTTTCTGGCTACCAAGGGATGGGGTAGCCCCTGAGCCATGGAATGATTGGCCCGAAGCTTCCAGATGTTTGCAAGCCCAGTTGAAGGTCCCTTCCCCATTCATATGTTTTCCAGCCCGCTGCCTCATCCAGCTGCTGGGGACTCTGTGGGTTTTCAGCAAACTGCCCAAAAGCCCACCCACCACCTGAGGAATACCCATCACACTTCACAGCCCCACTGCTGCCAGGCTGGAGTGGTTGGGGAGGAAAGCCTGCAGTCGCATTTACCCAGCGAGAGAAGTCTTCTCCAGCCTTCAAAAAGGCACGAACTGCCCACAAGAATTCACACCCATGCTGAGAAAAAAATGCCACCTCCTATCCAAAAAGGTGAAAAGACAGGAAAATTTTATAAACAACGCTGAAAATGACTGCTGGGAGTAGAAATACGTGTGTAACCATGGCTTCCTCTCTGCAGTGCACGCCTGAAATGCAGATGCCTACCGCTGGCCCTGCTGTGCCGGAGTCTGGGGAAATGGCCCAGGAAAATGCTCCACTCCTGGGGCTGAGGAAAATGCTGGGGATGGCGGCATCCTCAGCCCAGGGTGGGAGTCCCTGTGCCAAAAGCGGGGAGCGCTTGAGTGAGGGGCAGAGAGATGAAAGCCCAGGAACACTAAAGACGCCCTGTTCCAGAGCTGCTTGCCTGAGCTGGGGTCTGCCAGAACGAGCCACCCTCCCCATCCTCAGTGAAGGGGCCCTCCTGGGTGATGTTACTCCCACCAGCCCCCTGGGAACACAGCTGTAGTCCTTCTGGGACAGGCAGAGGCCAATTCTGACCCCAGATACATCCTTTCTTTCAGCCTGCTGCCTGTCAGGTGCCCTTTGATTCCCGCTGGCAGAGAGCATCCGGGACTGGAGGCTCATTGCACATACCAGACCCAGGCATCCCCCTGCCACCAGCGCTCCCATCCCTGCAGGGTCCCCACCGTGGAGGGATTTATAATGTAGGCAGGGAACTGGGGCACAAACGCACGCCAAGACTGAGAATGCCAATATCTGAATGCCTTCAGTTCCTTCCTCCAAATAAATCACCCTGTGACTCTAATTATTGCGCTTGCCCTGGGTACACACCGGCTTAATACGGAAAATGAGTGTGGAGGATTTATTACTGCTGGTCCTTGATCTTTCATTTTTGATATTAAAACATGTTTAATTCATTGCAACATAGATTAAAATAAGAAAGGCCACAGGCAGCCTCTGGTTTCGCTTGGGGAGAATTTGGTTGCCGGGGCTCCGGCGGTGCTGCCCACGTCGGGAACTGGACCGTGCTGGCTCCTGCGCCCTGCCATGCCGACTGCGAGTCCAGGTCTGGCTGAATCGTATTTGATTTCACCACCACACTTTCTCTAGCCGTGAATTTGTGGTTGGTTAGACACCAACACTGCAGAGATGGTGTTGTAAATGTGTTATTTTCCCTGGACAGGCAGCTTACAGCAGAGCTTATAACCCTGTTAGATGCAACAGGAGTGAGAGGTTTCTGAGGTTTTAAGCTTTCCTCAATAAATGGCCATCTCTGTCGGTATGAATCAGCTCTTGCCTTCAGAAAATGTCTTTTTTTATGCTACAAGAGCCTTTTGCCTTCAGTGCCTAGTTTGCATTGAATCTTCAACTATCGTGAAAGCATTTCTCACGCATCCTGGGAGCACGCTGCAGAGCCAAAACCTTTCTTGTCCATTTTGCTTTTAAAGACAGCAGCGCAGTATGGCTTCTGCAGGGTGATGGCACCCTGGCCGTTTACGCAGGGCTTCAGCAGCTGCCCTGGTGCAAGCAGGACACTCAGCAGGCGCAGGAGGGGCTAACAGCCCCCGCTGCCCGCAGCTACGTCGGAGGCACACAGGAGCATCAATATCCACCATGAGGGCAAAGACACAGCCAAAGGAGCGCACACACACATCTGAACACCTGGACTGGCAGTGCAGGTGTATCCTGGCAGAGCATCCCCTGGGACCGCTGCAGCCCTCGGCTGCGGCATCCCAAAGGGATGTGTGGTGCAGGGCAGGGAGCAGAGAGGGTCCAGGGATGAGAAGACATGCAGCAGGCAGGTGTCCACAGCGCTTATGGTTCTCCCCAGCCAGGGTAGCGCAGGTCAGATGGGGAAAAGGCCGAGGACAGGGGAAGGCAAAACTGAGGCAAAGGAGCCCCAGCCGGGCAGGAGGGCTCCCTGGTTGCACCGGTGCTGTCCCACGCAGCACAGCCCCGGGCCGGGCAGCCCAGCTTCTCGCACACACACCTTCCATGACCACGTCAAGCTGGGCACCGGGGGTGAACCAAGCGTATGCTGGCAGCATCTGCTACTGTGGTGTTACAGGAGCGATCCACATCAGCTCCACCCATCCATCAAAGCATTCTTCCCATTTCCCCTGATGTGATGGTGCCAAGTACATCCCTGGCTGCAGCTCAGGCATAGGTGAAGCGCGGCTCATGCAGAGCAAGGCAACTGGGAGGCAGTGGCTACGCTGAATAATTCATCACCCCTGGGAGCGCAGTGTCCCCCTCCCACGAGCAGGCAGTGCAGCATGTCACTACAGCCCCGGGCCGAGGAGGGGGATGTCACCTCAGGCTGTGTATTGCCCCTGCCTCTGGCTGGGGGAGGAAGGAGGGTCTGCACCCCCTGCTTCGCCAGGGCATCTCCAGCCCCGTGGCATCAGGCCACCCCTCCCTGGGCAGCTGTGCGCAGCTCCGCGGGTCAGACACCCTCTAAACCACCCATAAAATACAGATGATGGGATCCATTCCTCTGATTGCATCTGGCCAGGACGTATCTCCATTTTGAGGCACACGAGGAGGGGGGACTCCTGGAGGGAACCCTCATTGTTAACCTGCTGGAGGGAGAAAGCACGGGCGAGCCGGCGGCAGCCCAGCTGCTCTCTCTTCCAGCTGCTGGCTCACCTCTCGCTTCCTCCCCTCTCAGCTCAAGCAGAAATTGCTCTCTGGTGCATGAGAGCGTTTTGTCGTCCCAGGCCCCATCCGCAGCTCTACAAAGCCCATTCTCCTCTTGACAGCACTGATGCACATCTGACAGGAGCAGAGCTGCTCCAGCCACAGGGCAGGGAAGGGCAGGGAAGGGGAAGAGGAAAGCGTGTAAAGCAAAGGAAGGGAAATGGAGAGAAACCACTGGGCTCACCCCAGCATCTCATTCCCCCACCTCTCCAGCTCCAGCATCTACCTGAACCAGGGGCAAAGCCAGCCAGCACTGAGCCCTCGCTTGAGGCTGCACTGGGAGGATGGAGGACGTGGGATACACCCCAGAGCTGGACGACGGGAGGCACGCCGAGCCCCAAACCTGCCCCAAGGGAAACCTGCTGCCTGGGCACCATGCTGTCCCACGGTGGGGGACAGGGATGGGGAGGTGGCAGTGCTTCACATCGCCATGGCAACCCGTGGAGGACGGCTCCACCGCACGCGTCCTGCATCTCAAGGATGAGCCTTGGCAAATCAATAACCCTGGCAGGGACGGTGACAGGCTGAGACAGGGTTGGGCTGGGGGTCCCCTCCTGCGGGGTTGGGGACAGGGGTGTCTGCCCTCTGAGCACCAATTTGCTAATCCGCTTGGGAGCAGTTTTGCCCAGTACCCAAACAGCTGTGCCAGAGGTGCTGTTCCTGCGGCCGCAGTGGCCAGTCCCAGCAGGGCCATGGGTGTTTCTCTGTACCTGTATTCCTTCCCCAACTCTATTGGAAAGTTTCTCTCCCGATGAGGCTCTCGGTAGAGCCTTGGTTAGTGCACAGTAATTGAGAGACTGCGTCACACTGAACTGATGAGGAGCTGGCGTCCTCCACACTGATGGAGCTGGCTGATTAGGAAAATGCTCTTGCATTTCTAACACTGCAGAAGTTTGGGCCAAGAAGCTCCTCAGAGGAAATTAGCAGCCTCGAGATGCTCTTGCAAAACTCAGTGTTTCTGCCCCGGCAGGCAGCTCTGGCGTGATGCCCTCCCATCCTCAAGCCGTGGTGTGACACACGTGTGCCTGCCCTGCGGTGCCTGCCGGTGATTCAGTCCCTCTTTGCACCTCCACTCTCCCATCTCATCATCATGGCCTCCCGTGGGACCAGAGCATGGGTGGGAGAGTGGGGCTGCCCAGCTTTACCCCTGCCTTTTCTGAAGCCGCAGATCCATTCATACCTTCGAGAAAAGCAGGCTTTGATGAGACCCAATTTGGGAGAAAGCCCTGGGGGCAGGCAGCACTGCCACTCCTGCCCTCCCCTTGCCCGGCTTTGCCCCGGCCACCACTAACAGCCTTCCCCCAGCGCCCACGTTTATTTGGGGTTGATTTGTGCTGTGGCAGAAAAGCCATTAAGATGCTCTTGTTAGTACAGAAGAAAGACATCTGCTGTACACCCATGGCCACTTTAGAAAGGCGGGATGAGGGCAGTAAATAAGATTTCACTCTATTACAATGATTGGAAAGTCTTGAATGAGAGCAGCGGGCCAGAAGAGCTGCAGAGGTGTCCTCCAAGGGCCAATTGCTGAGCAGCAATCTGCCAGTGCGGCACTTTGCTCTCCATCTATCTTTCTGCTGAGCCATGAGATGGTTTCAAGCTCCTTGTGCTGCCCAGGGTGTCTGAGATGGCTATGGGTGGCCCTGGGGTCCTCCTGTGGGACAGGGCAGGGTGGAGGTCTCCTCCAGCAGCAGAGGTCTGGCATTTGGCTGGGTTATAGGCAGCAAATCTGCTTCCCAGGGGCCATGAAGCAATGTAAAACACGGGAAGGGTCTCGCCTGCCATGGGTGGTGTGGAACCGGAACAGCAGCTGTCCACAGCTGGGATGCAGAGAATGGTGGATGTCTCCTCTCCTGCTATCTCCCTTACTGACCTCAGTACCTCTCTGTACCGGCTTCATCCCCAGCACAACAGCAGCTCATCTTTCCTCTCCTTGCTGGGTGTTGGGAGACTTAATTCATTAGCATTAATGAAGCGTGCCTGGCTCTGCTGCAGGGGCACAGTGGTACAGCTCAGCTGAAGGTGTCTCCAGCCCCAGGGAGCTGCTCGATGGAGGGGACGTGCTGTTAGAACCGGGTGGTTATACTCCTGGGTTTCCCCTGCTGCTGAGTCACAGCTGGGCTCAGTCGCAAAACAGGCTGTAAAGTCACTGTTTAGGGTTTATGGGGTCCCTGGTCTGTTACAGCGTGTCTGAGCAGCTCCAGTGCCCCTGCAACGGGCCAGGCTGCCAGCGAGGGCTGATCTCAGCAGGGTACCACACCTGCCCCACAGACACAGGGTCTCTCCCACAGCACTAGGAAAAGAGCAATGCACCCCCAAGCCCTTGCGGTGCTTAATTCATCACTCTGAAGGGCAATGCCAGGTGCCTAAAATTAGACTCCCACCTCCTAATTTAGATACTTCAATAAATAGACTGATTTGCCTCTTCCTTTCTTCTCCCTGGCACTTCTCAGCACCCAGAGGCTTCCAGGGAGGTGCCCTGTTCTTTGGCATGTCGGAGCAATCCAGCAGCACTAGGTGTAAGAAGCCCAAATCCTCCTGTATCCCTGATTTACCCTGTGAAGTCAGGGCCTGGAAAAGGAGGAGCTGCAGCAGTTCCCCCATCCCTGCAGGGGAGAGTCCTACTCGTCCTGCAGGAGCCCAGTGGCGGGCAAGTGGCTGCTCCAGCAGCTTTTAGTTAGCATTATAAATGAGTAGCCCGGTACCGAGCCTCAGCATCCCCGGGGTGCGCTGTGGGATGCTCCTCAGCCTGGTTATGCTCCAGGGGGTTTCTGATATCCCAGCATAGTGCCCTTGTAGCATGTCCCTGCTGCACGTGGCCTCCCCAGCCTTCAGCAGGGACCGAAGCAGTTTGACCCCTCTTGATCCCATGACACGTAAACGATGCAGGAGGAACATGTTGGACACAGCCAGCAGTGTGGACACCATGCTGGGGCCATAGCCCTGCGTAAAGGGTGCCGGGGGGGCAGAGCGATGCCATCCTGGTCCCTGCCATGGGGTGCTCGCTGCGGCGGGACCCGCTGCTCCCTCCCCGTGCCTGGAGAGACGGGCGAGCGCCCGGCAGCTTCCCCACGCGAGGCTGCGGCTGAGCGATCTGCCTGCGCACATTTCATAGCACGCGTGTCCCATTAAGAAAAAGATCAGAGTTCCTGGGAGCTAAAAATAACGCCAGGCAGCGGAGTTTGGCCAGGAGACGGTAAGGGAATGCGGGGGTGTGGAGCAGAAGGTGTAATTTCACTGCCGGCTCCTCCAGTAACAGGGCGCGGGGAGAAGGGTGATGAATCAAGCCTGCCATCGCGGAGGTAAATTGCTGCTGAATGAGCAGTGTGTGTGCCGCGGTAATTCAGCTCCGTGCTGCATCGCTCCTTGCCTGATGCGCGGTGGGTGCAGGGTGCTGGGGGGGGGGGGGGGGGG
>RSEF01000004.1:591806-607137 GCA_003993805.1 Himantopus leucocephalus
GGGGGGGGGGGGGGGGAAACGGGGAGCACCGGGCCGGGCCGGCATGGCGGGGGCGGGCGCTGCGGGACGGAGGCGGCGGGCCCCGGCTGAGCGCTGAGGGCGGCGGCGGGAGCGGCGGACCATGGCGGGGGCGGCGGCGGGGGGCTGCGGGTGCCGTGCCCTGCCCGCCCGCCGCGCCGCGCCGCCCGCCGCGCCGCCCGCCTGAGGCTGCGGGGGGGTCACGGAGGGAGCGGCGGCGGCGGAACCCAGGTGAGCCCTTGTCCCGGGGCGGGGAGGGGGGGGGGGGGAAGCGNGGGGGGGGGAAGCGAGGGGTGCCCGCTGGGAGGTTGCGGGGCACGGCGGCGGGGGGAGCCGTCGGTCTGGCGCTCCGTCTGGGGTGCCGCCGGTCCGCGGGAGCCGGCTGGCTCCTTCCCCCGGGGCTGCGCTGGCTGGAGCGAGGTGATTGGGAGGGGGCAGGCGGCCTGCCGTCTCCTCCCCGGCACTTTCTAACACCCCAGTGCCGGGCGGCTCCGTATTTCCCACGGCGCGTCGGGAGGGATGCTCAGCTCCCCGGGCTCCGGGTGCCCTGAAGCCTCCGGTAGCGTGGAGGTGCTGGAGCAGGGCTCTGCCTCGTCCTCCTGCGATAGCCCGGACCGCAGGGTCAGCGGGAGACGTGCATGTGGCCTTCTGCAGGCTCCAGGGCGGTGATGGGGTATCCCCTCCCCGGCTGTCCCGCTGCCCCATCTCCCTGTCGCAGCCCCGGTGGCCCCCGGACGGTGTGGTAAGCGGGAGGTACGCGCCATGGTGCACGGGATGAGGAATCTGGTTTCAGGGGCTCGCATGGTCTGAATCGGAGCAGTGCTGCTGGGCACCACTCTCGCCTGAGATGGCTTTCCCCATCCCGGGGTCCCTGCGCAGTGCAAGGCTGCACGGAGAAAGTGGGGTGTAGGGCAAGGAGCTCCGCCACTGCCCCCCAGGTCACCTTGGCACTCTCCCGGGTGGCAATGTTCTTGGTGTTAGTCCAGTATCGTGGCTGATTGAGCTGAAAGAACAGAGATGAACGCACTTGGCTCCTGGCTTGGGGCTTGCTTGGGTTTTTTTCCTAATTTCCCCGTTCTAGAGCAATTTTGATGGGATGAGTTTTCCTCCTTGTTGGCAGCAGGACTGGTGGAGAGATGTGGTTTGCTTTTAGGGAAGAGTGATTTGAAAACATTCTCATCTTTCTCTTCTCTCATGACAACTAGTGAGCTGTATGCTGCTTTCCACCTTCCCGTGCCTCAGTTTCCCCAGGTCTACAAGGGAAAGGTGGAGGAGAGAAAAGCTGGTTTGCACCAGCATGGGCTGGGATGTGTGTTCTTGTGTGCGAGAGCCTCGCTGGGCATGAGACTGCCCCGAGGGCAAGAGCAGTTCTGCATCAGGCCCAAGGGAGGCTGAGCCTCTGGCCCGTCTCTGGGTGGAGGCGGGTGCTCAGGGCAGGGGAGGGCTGCCACTGCCTCCGTTCCGGGCAGAGACCTGGGCAGGGTGCTTCCCTCTGCTTAGCAGCCCTCCATACTCATCCGTGCCCCTGCGTGAGCAGCTGGCATCCATGTCGTCCTGCACCGAGGAGTTCACACCACACCTGAGCAGCGAACAACAACACATGTTGGGTTTTTTTTCTTTTTTCTTTTTTATATATACGTTTGGTTGGGTTTTTTAAGAAGGGATTGCTCTGATGTCCCCTCCAGTCATCACCAGCCCAGTCTCCTCTCCCTGTGCCTTTGAGCCTGCAGCCTCCTGCTTGCTCTCTGGCTGCTTGCTGGGGACCTGCTGCCATGCTCACCTCCCCCCCCCCCCCGGNCCCCCGGTGATGCTGAACTTTCCCTCGCATTTGCTGACACGCTGTCTGCCTCCTTCCAGCGGCGGGGACGAGCCGGCGCTCATGTCCGTAGACAGCTGCCAGCGTGAGCTGGGGTGCGAGGGCGCAGGGCTGCAGTGGGGTGGGGAGTGGGCTGTGGGGGCTGCGTGCACCGAGGAGCGCCTGGTGCTCGGTCAGAGCATTGGCCGAGAGCAGCTGAGCTCCTCGGGCTGCGCGATGCTGCTGCAAGAGCCCCCGGGGGAAAGCAGCCCCACAGGGCACCCTGGCATGGGTCCATCTCCACTTAGCGTGGCTGCTCTCCTGGTTTGGCAGTTCAGTGTGCCGACTGCCCACTTGATTGGCATGGCAACAGCCACCGTTGTGCTGCAGCACCGCTTCGAAGCCCCAATTTCAGCATCGTTGCGGGTAGTTGCTGTGGGACCCAGCTGTGAAGGGAGCGCGGGGTGAGGCTGGCTGGGTGCTCCAGCGTGGATAGCACCAAGCCGCTGGCATCCCATGGTCAGAGCATGTCTGTCTCTTCCCAGGGCTTTGGCACCGCTGGCACCAAGGGCTGTCCCTGCAGCAGCCCAGGATGTTGCAGCTTGTCCCATTGCAAAGTCCTCAATCCTGTCCTGGCAGCGAATGCCACTGGCTGCCAGCAGCTGACTTTTGGCTTCCTGGGAGGCTTTCCCAGCGCAGAGGGATTGGGATCGCTTGTTAAGGAAGGGCCTGTGGAGCAGCTGCAAAACCTCGTCCTCTTTGTACAGTGGCGGATGGGGGGAGCACGCTGGGGATGCAACTGAAGCGGGCTCAGGGTTGGTCCCTCTGTAAGCCAAGGAGCAGGGTGCTGGAGATAAGGCTGGGGAAGGGAGGAGGTGCCACCTGACGAATTAAGGTGGATGAGGACCTGATGGCCTCAAGCTTTCTGAGGTGGGAGGGTGGCCTGATGCTTGCAGTGAACAACAGTGTGCTTGTAGCGAGCTCTGGAGCTCATTTCTGTCTTGAAGTAAGCTAGTTCAAGCTTTGAACGGAAGTCTAAAAGCATAAAGCCCAGTCTAGCACTGGAGTCCCCGAGCGGGAAGCAGTCGGGAGATGAGGCACTGTTTGCACCATCCGCCTTCGTGTTTTGCTTCACCGCCTGAGCTCGTGGGAGCTGACCTGCACGTTGGGGGCCGGCGGGAGGCAGGGCTCTGCGACTTGCCCATGGGTCTGCAGAGCTGGGATTTTGCCTCCAATCGCAGCCCCGTGATACAGGCAAGATGCTTTCACGGTTTGCTTGGCGGCTGCTCGCTGGCACTGAAGGACAAAGCCTCAAGTCCTCAGCTCTGCCTTAGCACTGCTCCGTCCCCGCTCCCGCTGAAATCAGCAGCCAGCCTCTCTCCTGATTCGTACCCGTGAGTTCGGTGTCATCTGCCAGGGCAGCTCCAGCCCACCGACACTACGTTTCTGTAGTGAGAAAAGCGTTTATATAATGATCATGTCTGCTCCTTGAGGAGCCTCCAGCCTGGCTGGAACAGGGCTCAGATCGTCTGTGGGTCTTCCACCGGATGAGCCCCCCACCATCGTTGGGGCCTGGGGTGGGCAGGACTGCTCCCATCTCTCCTGCCGTGGGGCAGAAAGCAGCCCGAATCTCCCAGGGCTGAGATGCTTTTTGATGCCACCTGCCTCTCCCAGCGCTCAGCCGTGGCATCGCTGGGTGATGTCTCAGAGCCTGTGATGGGAGGAGGGAGATGAGCTGATGTCATGGAGCCTTTTGCTCCCTTGGCAGAGCAGGGCTTGTTTGGACGTGCTCCCTCCCATCCAGCACCCATCCGCAGCACCGGTGCTGTTGGGTTGCTCCAGCTTTGAAATTAGGGGACAGAGACATGGATTCACATCAGCCAGGGAGAAATGCTTGGGAACGTAGAGGGAAATGTGGCACCATCCATCCTCACGTTGTGCAGCTCGGGGAAGTGGCGGCCTCAGGCACTGCAGGCTGGAAGATGCCCCTGGCTTGTTGAAAGACACATCTTTTTCCAATTGATCCAGCCTACCTAGAACAGAGTCTTTCTTCTTGTATGGCTCCTGCTGGGAGATCCTGCCGTTCAGATCCTTGCTGCTTGGAGGGCTGGAGGTCTCTGATCTGACTGAGTATTGTCTCTGGGCAGTGCAGTGGCAGTCTGTTGGTGTGGCAGAGCTGTCCCTTGGGTTTAGCAGTGCTTTCCCTTCTGTCGTTCTCCCTCGAATGCTTGCAAGGGATGGCTCCTCTCCACAGGGAGGAGAGGGATGGCTCCTTCACAGCTTTCCCCTGCGAGGCTGGGTGAGCTCTGCTCATCCCATGCTCTGACCTGGTCCGGTGGGAGTTGTCCTTTCCCAAAACTGGAGGACCAGAGGTGGGTTTGGGGAGGCCCTACATGCACCGCTTTGTCATGCAGAGACTTCTCCTGCAGCCAGGACAGAGACATGGTGGCCAGGAGCCGCCTTTGAGGGCTTGGTAGCCAACAAGCCCCTTCGACCCACTCAAATTGATGCTCAAAACACCAAGGCTGGGTGTGGGATGGTAGAGGAGTCTCAAATCCGGCACAGCCACAGCCGGACTCAGGGATCACAATGTCTGGTTTTCATATGTGCATGGCACAGCGAGTGCTTGTGCACGGCACAGCAAGTGCTCGCACGTGGTCACAGATGGGCCTTTTCTTCCCCAAGGGTGCACGGATCCTCAGCTGCGTAAAAATCGGCATGTCTCTGCTGAGCCGTACCTGATGGTCCCTGCTGGGTTTAAGGAGGCTCTGGTCTCAGGTCATGGAGGTGTTTGGCGGTGGGCTTGCATCCCCCTTAGAAGACGGGTCCCTGCACAGCCCTGTGCTGTTGTAACCCAGAGACAGACGGTCCGATCCATCGCCAGCCCAATCCATCCCCGCCTGCACAGCCTGAGCACGCAGGGCTGATGCCTACTGACGTTGGGAACACTTCTGAGCTCTCTCGACGTTCTCTCTCTCTCTTTTAAATTAATCAGGAGCTGGCCTCAGCAGCCAGTCGATGGTGAGATTTATCTCTTAAATAGCATTATTGATTGCCTTGGAAGCCTGGTTTTGTATTGATAGATACGTACACATGCAGACAAACCCCGTGCCACATCCCGGTGGTGAAAGTCACAGCATAATGCGCGGAGATGGCTTATCACTGGTGGAGACATGCCTGTGTGTCCGCGTGAGGGAGATGCGGCTCCCCATCGGCGAGCACGATGAGGCGCCCCAGGGTCTTTGGATGCGAACCCTTTCGCATCTGTCCAGCATTATTGCGCTGCCTTGACCGCTCTGGAGCTTCAGACCCTTTCTTCCTAATACGTGACGTTGCGATGCAAACACCTCTGCCAGCTTGCATTGCCTCTTCGCTTGCAGGTAGGATTCTGTATCCTTCCTTAGGAGAAGATGTAGAGATGTCTGCCCGCAAATTGCGTGGTCTCCTGAAAGGTCACTGACCCTGCAGGGGTTCTTCACGTGGCAGACTTGGGACAGATGTGCAAAACGAAGCCCGCTGTAGCCTGGCCCGGCGGGGCTGGTTGGAGCGGAGGATGGATGAGATGGGCTGGACTCTTCCTGCCAGGGGGGGTTTCCTTTGTGCCGCTCCCCAGGCTGGCGGCACGGGCTGTGAGCTGACGCGTGCGGGAAGCGCGGTGGGACCTGGCTCCGCTCTGAGCAGGTGGAGCCGTGGGAGTGTGACAGGGGAGACGGCTCGCTGCCGTGTCTGCTCGGGGAAAGGCAAAGTCTGCTGCCGCTCTCGAGCCGTCTCCCTCCAGGTAACGGGGAGCGGGTGGAGGAGGGCTCCCGTGGGCTGTGGGGGCTTCGCCGGCTTCGTCTCCTCGGGGCTCAGAGCGGCTCGTGTCCCTCGGAGGTGGCAGAGTGCTTGCAGCAGCCGGAGTGGTGGCACTCTGCTCAAGGTCCCCGTTGCCTAGCTGCCTGCACTGCGCACGCCTTTGTACAGCGCAGGCAGCGCGGTGTGGAGGCAGCCCCTGACGCGGGGGGAGCGGGTGTCGGTAGCACTGTAGGAGAGGGGCTGGGGATGGGAGCTGAGTGTCACCCAAGCTGTTGTCCTTTTAGTTTTGGGCAGTGCCGCAAGACTCTCCCTGAAGCGGCACCGTGTGCTGGGAGCCCGGCTGCTCCGTCCTCCAGGGTCGTGGAGCACAGCCAAGGTGCAGTGGTGCTCGTGAGAGGAATCGCAAAGCCTCTTGCCAGGTTTGCTGTAGCAAAGTTCAGGCTGTGGCCGTTTTGCACCGGTGCTGCAGAGCCCCGCTCCCCAGCCTCGCCGGGGGCTGGGAGCCCTGCGGCTGCCGCGGCAGCAAGCCCCGCTGGCCTCGCCACCTCTGCTGACCCGCGCCGTGACAGAGCGTGGCCCCGTGTCCCATACCTTGCGTCCAGCCTTGCTTCGGAGCGTGCTGCCTGATGCTCTGCTCTCTCCTGGGATTAGCTGAGGCTGAGGAAAGTGTCAGCTGTGTTGGCACAGACAGCCGAAATGGCACAGGTGATCCATAGGGTCGGATCGCCGAAGCCCGGTGGGTAGGGGCTTGGAAGACCCGCGTGTGTGTCACTGTTTAGCTAATCAACGGGCATGGGAACTTCTTGGGTGCTGTCATGCCTGTGTGTATGTGCATATATATGTGTTTGTATATGTATATATATGTAGCACTATAGCATCTTGCTACTGTTTGGACCCTGTAAGCAATTTTTCCAGACAATGCCTGCCCGCAGCAAGTGCCCGCTTGCCTGATCTTAGCAAGACAATCTATGCAGGGATCTCGGGAAAGAACAGTTGGGGTTTTATGAAGCTGGCATAATTTACAGCTAAAATAGCACACCAGAAATATGTCCAATCCAATCTCCTTTGTAATCTTGTTTTCATTTAAGCCTCCGGGGTGGTGATGGGGGGAGTAAGGAGAGCAAACTGCGAAGGGAGTTTATTACCCACGCCAGGGAGATTTGCGTGATGCTCTGTACCAAATGACCTCAATTTGCAGAGGTTAAAGCTGGCTGTGGTGCTCCCCGGCTTGGAGGGGTGTCTCCTGCCTGTGCTGGGTGGCCCTGGCTGCAAATCCTTCTGCAGATGGCAGCACGGTGTGCTCGGGACTGTCCATGCCATGGAGCCATCCCAATGCCTGCTCCCACCACCGGGCAGAAAGAGCGATGGCGATGCATCAGTGACCGTCATGTTTGTGTTGGCCTGGCCAGCTCACCGGGGAAAGGAATGAAATTATCTCGCTGCCGCTGCCTTTGCGGGTTGCTTTCCTCTTTAGTTTTCAAACCACATATTGTCCCAGATCTCCTGCCAATAGCAGGGAGCGAACTGATAATGCAGCTGCTATTAATAAAGCAGCGTTGTTACATATTCATATCAATCAGACTTCTAATTCCACAATATTTAAAAAAAAAAAGAAAAGAGGCAGTGCTTCACCGGGGCGATGGAGGAAGGTGTCAGTTGGGATGGTGTTGGAGATGCATTTCACCAGCGTTGGCAGAACCTGCTCCCCTCACGTTTCTTCTCTCGGGGATTCCCGCGCTGAGCTGGCCCTGGGGTCCTTGTCCACCTCGCCCTCGGCCTTCCTTCTTCCCGGCAGTGCCGAGCTAAAAGGTGGGATCCCCGGAGCATTGTCACCGCGGGGAAATGGGAGCCGTGCGAGACGGGGGAGCGCTGAATTCAGGGGGGTGGGTTGGCAGGAACGGCTTGGTGCTCTTCTCCATTTTATATAGAAAATTTCACATATTATGTAAATTAACAAGCAAAGTATGGAAAATCTGGGTATAAATCTGGGATGTATATATGTTTGTGCAGCCATTAGAGAAGAAAGTATACCACAGAATCCTGGCCAATGGATAAATATACTTACATTGCCATTCCTGCAATAAAATACGCTTTTTGTCATTGCTACAGTGTAAAAAAAAAAAAAAGTGTCTCCAAAACTGTAGCAACATTTTATGGTAAGCCATAAATTGGAAGAGATACCTAATTATTCATAGAGTATTACAGAGTTGTCGGTAAATGACTTCACCATCAAGGCTGCACCGAGACTTGCCTGTAAAGCAAAACCCTCTCTCTCACTTCTTAATGATTGAATTTGATGTCCAGATTTGGCCAAATAAATCTTGCGGGGATGAGCACATTTTCTGTGAATGTTGGTCTGGAAACTCGCCCTTACCCTCTGGCCGGGAATGTTTTGAAACGCAGCTGTGGGATGTGCGAGTCCTCCGACAAGCCCCCTGCATCCCTAAGCCTTTCCTGGCTCTCTGGTCCCCGGTGCGTGCCGGAGCTGCTCCCACCTCGTCTGTGCTTCCTCCGGCGCCCAGCGCGTGACAGGAAAGGGAGCATGGATGTTCCGCCGGGTTCCCAGTGCTGGCAGCCCCAGGAAGCGGGCTGGCGTCCAGCCCTCCCGACGGCGGCTTTCGGTCGCTGCAGCAAACAGTTTCCAAGCAACTCGGAGGCTGCTGCTGGTCTAAAAGGACTCTTGGTAGAGGCATGTAATATTAACTGGAGTTATTAAAAGGAGCAACGCTAAAAAGGATGCGGGAAGGGCAGCCGGTGTGGTGGAGCCAATATCTTTCTGCCATCACTCATATCTTAAGTGCTTTAACAAATCTGGAGGCATGTCCCAGCTGAAATGCCTATAGAGCCCGGCAAGACCGCGGGCAGCCCTGGTTCCCAGCCTGCTCCTACGAGTGCCGCGGGGGGGCTGGGTACGGGGCACTGCTGTCCTGCCAGCTCTTCAGCTGGGCACTGGGACAGATGCAGAGGATGCAAAAGATGTTGTTCCTGCCCCAAAGAACTTGTGTCTCGGGCCCCTGTCCGGCTTTGGGAGCTTTTTTGAGCAGATCTGTTGCCCGGCTGTGACACAGCCTACAGCGAGTGCTCTGCTGGTCTGGGAAGAGGTGGGAGAAGGCCACTGGGTGGATCAGGCAGGTCCATCTCCCTGTGCAGATATCCAGCCTCAGTCCATGCCTCTCTGGAGGCTTAACTGCTTCTTTCAGGTTGTATTTCCTTGCTCTGCCTCTCTTTATTTCCACTGTTCCAATGCTCCCTTGCATCCTGCACCTGCTTCCGTCACTGTCTGCAGCTACCTTTGAGCATCCATCCTCCTCTCTTCATCTTTGTTGTTGCCTGCTCCTATTGACTTTGGGCTGCAATGGAGGGGCGTGTTCATGCAAAGACCGTGGACTGGTCAGTACTGAGAATTACCACGCAGCGCTGCATTCGGGTGGAGAGGGCAGTGTGAAGGCACTGTCCGTGGGCACTTGAAGCAATCTGTCCCTCCACAGGGAGCAGTTTGGAGGTTGTTCCCTCTGTTCCTTTACAAGCATGAGCTGGAAACGCTCCTCCTGCTGCTGCCCATGGTCCCGGGAAGTTGATGCAGTGGTGGTCGGCAGGAGCGCGCTGCCATCAGCGTGTACAACCAGCCTGCCTCGGCTGTCACATCCCTCCTCCCAGCTGCTGGGGTTGGAGACAGGTCTCTCTGGGGAAGACTTGAGATGGTGTCTGGGTGGTATTTACCAGGGCTGGATGCTCTCCAGCCCTGGGCAAGCCTCTCCCATTCCAGGGGCAAACAGAGATCCCAGTGCTGCATTCTGGCCAGGGACTGGGAGTGATCTAGTGGCTCCTTGCCGTATGAGTGATGGGTGTCTCTAAGTGGGCTGGCAGCAAAAATCCCCAGACATCTCCAGAGGACCGTGATGGTGCCTGGAAAAGTTCAGGTACAACCCAGGGAGATCTTACTGCCTGGATGCCTGAGCTGTTTTTCCTGAGGGCAGTGGAAGTACAAGCTGCAGCTTGTTGGCCTGAGGAGATGGGTGGCGTGTGGGCAGCTGAGGGGTTTGGCTGTCTGCAGAAAGCCCCTGTAGCATTGCTGCATGCTCACAGGACGAGGCACAGCAGGATCTCTGCCTTCATCCCCGTCAGCAAAAGCATGGGGAGGAGTGCCGGGACACTTCCCGGCGGCCAGCTGGCATCAGTGGGAGAGGCCAGCAGCATCAGCAAGGGCCCCTTCCAGGTCTTCTCAGCTCCCCGGAGCCTGAGCCCAGGGGAGGAGAGACCCCATGGTGGGGCTCACCGGGATGTGAGTTCTGATCCCCAAAGCTGAGCCCTTTCTTTAGCAGAGTGAGTGAGCATGGCTGGGAGGTGGCAGGCAGCTGGGAACAAGTCCGCCTTGTCCGTGCTGGAGGCAGGAGCTCCGATCCCACCAGACAGACTTGCACGCTCCTCCGTCAGCCATCTCTGGTGTGAAGCTGTGCAGTGCCAGCATGCCGGAGCAGTGTCCTGCTCTCCCAGCACCGGCAATGCTGCGATGGGATCTGCCTCCGGCCGCTCACAGTTGGTGTGTTAAGGCTCAGCGACTCCTCAAACGCGTCCCTTGGTTTGGATGCGGGGATGCCACAGCAGCGGGACTGGGGTGCTGGGGGTGACCTAGCTGGGTTGCTGGGGGGAAGGAGGGTGGTGGAGCAGCCTGCGGGATGCTGAAGCAGGCAGGAGTGGGGTGCCGGATGGCAGGGAGGGTAGAGCGGGGTGCTGCCACCCGGTCACTTGGTGCCCAGCATTGTGTAGCAGTCGAGGCCAGACACGTTCTACCTGAAGTCGGTAGAAACTGAGGTTAGTCCTGCGGGGTGGACTGGCACCTCCATCAAGCCCCTTGCTCCCCCACGAGAGCACAGGGTGCTTGATTTTGGGAAAGAGTAAGAGAGAGAGAGCTAATATAGATAAGTCAGGAGCTGTATCGGTAGCAGTTGGGATTACTGGTGTCACAAGGGATCTGCAAAGTGCCTGTGCCATTTGCTGTGGTTATATGTAGCAGGAGGCATCTGGCTTTTCTCACCTTGTCCACAAATTTAACTTTCTGTCTCTCCTGAGGCAGTGTGAGCTCAGGACCAGGGGGAGATAAGGAGGAGGTGGGGTTTTGCTCATCAAAAGCAAATCCAACACATATGTTGTTCTGAGCAAACACTGGCATGGCAGGAGTGTCGAGAGGCCAAACATGGCTTTCTGAGGGGACCTGCTTGAGGGCAAGGCAGGATTGGGAAGGGGCTGGGCAGCCTGGCAGGGGCTTGCGGAGCAGTGTGGGGTGAGATCCATCTCTCCCTGGGCGTGGGAAGAAACCCCTGGATTCTGGAAATGTCATTGGGGCACTCAAATTCAGAGATGGATTTGAAGAGGCAGCTGTTGTCATGGTCCAAGCTGGCAAAGTCCTGGTCCTCAGGCAGGCATTTCACCCTGGAAATGGAAAAGGCTCAGCTGACTGCGAAGCTTTTCCCGATGCTGGTTTGGGTTGGGCTCTCTCCTGCTGCCTGAGCTCCCGGGGCAGCCACCTGCACCAGCGCAGCAGCCAGAGGAGCTATGTACCTCCTGGGCAAGCGATGCCACCGCTCTACATGTGGCACCACCTACGTATGCGATGGCTGCACCAGGCTGTTCACAAACAGGCTGTGCTGGAAAGGTGCCCAAAGAGGGGCTGTGATGAGATAAGGGAGGGTAGGGCCTTCCCGCAGGAGCATGAAAGGCTGCCTTGCCACGTGCCAGGACAGTCGGGCCACCAGGAGTGGCCGAGCAGAGGGCTGGCCATCTGCTCCGGTCCAGCATCTCCTCCGGGGCAAGTGGGGACCCCCACCTGCCCCGGAGCACCGGAGAAGATATTTCACTATCTCTGGCCAGACAGTGCTGGCAGTGGGAGGGGGGTCACTGCTGTGACCCACGGAGACACTGGCACTGGGGACTTGCTGCTGCCACTGGCTGCGGAAGGGGATGCCGTGCTGCCGGACTGGCGCGGCAGTGCCTGCGCTGCTACCATAAATCCGCCTGGCATCGGTGCGTGGGGACGATGCAAAGAGCACTCCCGCTGACTTATGGCTCCTCTGCTCCATGGGGATAGGAAATAGCATCGTGTGGCTGGCTCTGCTGGCATTTACTGCGTCATGAGTTGTCCTTCCTCCCCGTGCAACATCAGTGGGACTCAGTGAGTGACTACCACCAGGCAGGCGAGTGTGGGCAGGACAGGGACTGGTGTGCTGGGACCTCAGACCTGTATGAGGGTCTTGTGGCTCCAGCGATGCTGTGAGAAGCAGTTGTTCCTGCTCAGGGATGCTATGGGGTTATGGCACGGCAGTATCGTATCAGCTGTCCCTGTTAGACCCACCTTGCACTGGGAGAAATGTGGTGGCCAGGCATGAAACTGTGCTGCCTGATGGCCCTTGTCTCAGGTGTGTCACTCTCCATCCTTCCAAATCAGCACTTGGTCCTTCCAAAGCTGCTGCCCTGCTTGCAAGGCTGAAATGGCTGTCAGGGTCCTCCGCCACCTCCAGGGATGGCACCATGCTCACCCTTGAGGCTTTGGAACCAACTACGCAGCCGGCTCGAGGGCTTGGGATTGCAAAACTGACCCGCTGTGGTGGCAGATGGGGCTGGAAGAAACCCAGAGCAGAGGAGCATGGCCAGGGCTGTGCAGAGGTGGGTGGCACGCTGAGCCCCGCTCCTCTTGAGCTGGTAACATCAGGCCTTGGGAACACCATTGCCACTGTGCCAGGGAGCATGTGCCAAGGCAGGGCAGTCCCTGCCTGTTGAATCAAGACTCATAGGTCCCCCCTTATCCCTCCCCTATCCAGCCTCCTGCCTGCCATGGTGGCTGCTGCCGTCCCAGCCCATCCCGAGTAGCCCACATGGGTTTTTTCCCCAACTCTGTGCTCTTGTTGCCTCTCTCAACACCTCCGTCCATGCGAAGCCGACTCTGGCGAGTCCGACTCGTCACACCGCAGCAGCGAACGCCGCCTGCCCAGGAGCGCTCGCAGGGGGAATGGGAAGCAGCAGAGTGCCCCACTCCGTGCCCGGCTTGGGGCATCCCAGCAGCAGAACCTCAACCTCTTCTCTGTCTCCGCGAGCTGGGTCTTGGTGGCCAAGTGCCTTCTCCATCTGTGCCTCGGTTTCCTCATTCTTCCAAGGGGAGCGATAGTAACAGCTCTGAAGTGCTTTGGGAGGAAAGGAAAACGCCGGGCGCCACCTGTGTCCCTGCTGTGACGGTCAGTGGGCTGTGGTGGCCTTCTAAAGCCCCTGTGCCCAACCAAGGAGGCCTCTCTCTGTATCTCAGCACTTTGAAGAGACGTGATGCAGCTCTTGGCTAAACGAATTTTTGTTCTCCGCGGCTCTATTCTTTCCTACTCAGCATTCAGGGAGCATCGTTTTTGTAACTAAGGTATTTGCATAATCTGTATTTTGTGGTAATTGCTCCCTTTCAGAAGAAGTGTTTATCATCCCATCGGTTTTTGGGGAGCTTGTGCTATCTTTGAGGCCAGCTGAGGAGCTGGTCCCCAAAAGTAGATGGCTGGGCTGCTGCCCTGTGGTTCGGAGGATGCCTCCCCCAGGGCGAGGAGCCTCAGGGGAGCCTTTCGCCCACAGGCTTCTGCACCATCAGTGATCTCCTGCTGCAAGTCCCTTCCTCACCCTGTGCCTCAGTTTCCCCTTAGCCCCAAAGCCTCCAAGCTGGGGGGGGGGTGTGAGGATTTTCTCAGGCCGTGTGCCTCTGTGCAGCGGGACGTGGGGTCTCCGTCTCTGCAGGAGCTGCCTTCCCAGGGCTGCTCCCTCTCTCCCTGATGCTGTGGCACGAAAAAGCAGCCGCTGGGAAATGCTTCGCGGCACTTTAGCAGCTGCCGGAGCAGCAGAGCGGGGCGGGAGGCGTGGGGCTGTCACCCAGCCGTGGGAGATGCGGCTCCGTGGGGACACCTGGCTTTCTGCCCAGTGCCACCGTGGCACAGCAGCCGGGGGAGCAGTGGCCGGTGCCTGGCGTGCCCGCGTGCCGCCCCTGCCCACCCGGCAGCGTGACTCACTCCCCGCGCGGCGGCTCCCACGCGGCAGCGTTTCCAAGAGACCGAGGAGATGTCTCCGAATGGCAACAGCTGAACGGGGAGCCGGGTCCTTGTCCCCAGGGCCTGAGTAGGGTGTGCGGTGTTCCCCCCCTGCCAAGGAGAGCTGGGAAGCATCCGGCTGGGGGGCAGGACCCCTGTGCCTGGGGTGCCAAACCGGGCAGCCTGCTTCGGAGCGGAAAGCAGCAAAGCCTGGTCTTGCCCAGCGTTGGCAAAGGTTGGAAAGGCTTTGAGGAGGTGGCAGCTTGCCGGCTGGGATGTAGCAGCGAGCAAGGGAAATGCCCAGCTCCGAGGTCTCAGCCATCCACAGCCCCGGAGATGGAGAAGGAGGCAGCCAGCGCTCCGCAGGCTTGTAAGACGTCTCTTGGGTTTGCTGCCCATTAAGCTTGGGGAAGCAGAGCCTGTTCTGGTCTTGAATTATTTCTGCGTCTTGCTCTTGCGAAGCCCACGTGTGCTGTCCGCAGGTCCCGGGATGCCTGTGGGTCTGGGACAGGCAGGAATGCAGAAACCAGCCTGGCCCGTGGTGCAGAGGTTGAACCATCCCTGTGCTCTCTTGACTGCAAGAGAAAAAACAGCGCGTCCTCTCCAGGCGCCCGGGCGGCGTTGGTGCTGCCTGACCTGACTGCTAAGCAGGGGCTGAGGTTTCTCGCAGCACCGATCTCGGTGCGTGCCGAGCCGCGCCGTCCTCCCATCCTTCTCCAGGCAGGAGCGGGGTGCTGCGTTTGTCGCTGCTCCCCTGCGCCGGCATCGCTCCCAGCGTGGCTCTGCTGTGCAAACTCAGCTCCTCTTTTTTTGCCTGCTCTACCCTCTAGGCCTTGCTTCTGCCCTGCCGTCAGCCAGATAGCGGAGGCTGCTCCTGCCCCAGCACCCGTCATCTCCCTGACTGTACAAAGTCTCGGTCTATCTGTATAAAATCTCATGTCGTTTATCTTCCTAAAGGCTGGCAGGTAATTCTGTAATCGCCATCTCTCCTATGGTGCCGGCCTCTCCTCTCTCCCTGCTAGTTTGATATCCTCTTCAGGTTTAATCCCCCAGGGGTTTACATTGTCTTTGCAATCCCCAAGGACCGAGGCTGCTAAATCCGGATCCCAGTGCCGGTCTCTCTGGGAAGCCCTTAATTCCCTTTCCCATTAGCGGGATGCCCGGTTAACAGCCCCTCCTGGCTCCCCTCCTGTTTCTTCTCCCCATGGAAGTGCCGCTGGCTGCGTGGGGGCTTGGCTGTGGTGGGGTCCATGCCCTCTCCCCCTGGCAGCTCTCACCTGGCCCCAGCACCCGGCTCTGTCGGAGAGTCCCCCCCCTCCCCGGGCAGCCAAACCCGGGGCTGGGTGAGCCTGGGGCACTGTGGCAGTGTTTGCCCCACACCCTGCAGACCCCCCCCCCGGCTTTGATTTCTTCTGGGGGGAGCAGGTGATACCTCCCACACGAGGTAGGGCTTCAAAGCACCTTGCACCCAACTCCTTGCCTCCGAGACCCCGTGGACCCCACGGACCATCTCGTGAGCAGGGTGGGTGGTGGGATGCGGGGCGGGGGGGCTGCGCTGGGAGCATCTCCCAGGCTGTGGGCTCTCGCTGGCAGAGGATCCTTTCTTCAGGTTAGACAGAGGACGCTTTGAACTGGTTCAGTGCTTGCTTGGGTTTTGTGCTTTGCTTTTTTTTTT
>RSEF01000004.1:607237-637415 GCA_003993805.1 Himantopus leucocephalus
TTTTTTTTTTTTTTTTTTTTTTCACCCTCCCTTTAATGGGAATTGTATTCCGTGCGTGGAGCAGCTGGTAATTCTCCTCCTGGCTGCTGCCGCATCACCTCCGAGCAGGTCTCGTGAGACTCCTCTTTTCACTGGCTGTATAGAGAACTCGAGCAGAAGAGCCTTGGGTCTCCTCCTGCTGTAACTCTACTGATTAGAGAGACATTTCTGAGAAGGCATTAGATACCTGGTCCTGCCTGGGGTGGGGACACAGAGGACAGACCCTGCGAGCAGCATCCCCACCCTGCAGTCCTCAGCCTGGGGGTCTGTACGATTGCAGCCAACACAGCACAGTGTGTGCCTCACTGATGCTTAACTGCAATAAAATGCTGATTTTTTTTTTTATTTTAAAAAAAGTGCTTTCCTCAGTCAAAATCCTCTAGTCCCAGAGGAGACCCAGGCCTGAGCTGGGCGAGGGAAGGGAGTGTTCCCCAGGGAGCTGGGGCCATCCCGGTGCTGTGGGTTTCTCTAGGGAGGGAGAAAGACCTTGTGGCTGTGGGAGAGAAGGAGCTCCCGTTCTCATCTCCCATCCCTTGGCTCTGTACAGGAGGGCACTGGGGTTTGCTTTGGCTCGGCTCTTCAGAGGAGATCTCTTTATGGCAAAGCCTTCCCTCGCTACCTGTGCACGCAGGATGAGATCCATGTTAGATAGTCTCCGCTAATGCTGATACTAATAACTTGCCTGTGTTTACCTGCCCCTGGCAATATTCTTGCAAATGAGGCGTCAGCAGGGATGCTGGCGCGTGCGAGCCGCTGCGTGTGGGTTTTACAGGACCAATAAAGCAAGGCTGGGGCGTCTGGTCAGGAGGAATCACGCTGGCATCCAGCCAGAGAGCCAGTGGCACGTGGGGAAGGTCTGTCTCCCAGGCCGGTCTGAGATGACAGCGTCTCATCATTTGCTCCTTCACCTGGCACTTGTTCAACAGGAGGGTCCTTCTGGAAATGGCTTGAACTTCACGTCCGCAAACCGCAGCTCCTGCAGGCTCCTCCGCTGAGAAGGCAGCAGTTTTTTACCCAAGCTTCAGCGCAGGCTGCTTCCCCAGGAATCGCTCTGCTTGGCATGAAGAGCAAAGACCAGGTATAACACCTGTGGGTCCCCCAGTCCCCGTGTGATTTGGCTGCAGAGCCCTTCTCCTGCCCGTCCATGAAGGAGCTGGGCAGATACGTCTCTGATCTCCCAGTCCCGCGCAGGGTGTACGCGGTGCCCCCAGTCACAGCTCCCAGGAGACTGGGAAGCATCTCTCAGTCCATAACACTGCGTCTCTGCCCCAGTGGCCTCAGGCATTATTTGGAAACTGCCCCTCGACCCTGAGCCTCTCATTGCCTCTGGTACACCTCAACCGCTGCGTCTGCAGCAGCAGGACTGGCGGGGCTGTACGCAAGTGACCAAGGACTTGGGAGCATCTCATCCCTGTCCTGCACATTTGTGGTACCACCTGTCGTTACCGAAAGCGCTGCTGTGTAATCCATCCCCAGCGTGCGAACGGGCTGGCGGGGAGCCGTGCCCCGGGGAGATCTGCTCCTCCTTCCTCCGCCCTGGGCGCTGGCTCCAGGATTTGCAGATGCTCTGGATCAGAGGGTTTTGTCTCTCCTCCTTTTTGATTGCGAGGAGGATAATTGGTTTTGAGGCCATGAGCTCTCCTTCCTCCCCGGCACCTGTGCAGCTCCCTGCCAGCAGTCAGGCGTGACCAGAGGCTCCTCTCCTGCCGCGGCTCGGAGGAGTTGGCTAGGTGAGTGCCGAGAGGGTACCAGAGCATCCCAGCATGTTCAACGAGGAGAGCGGTCTGTGCTAGCCACCTTCCCCGGAGCCAGGCAGGCTGCCTGCTCCCCTCCAACCTTGTTGCAACCCCGTCCCGTGCTTGCAGAGAGCCTGTTATCATGCCTAGTTAGCAGGCAGGGGGAGAGGCTGGTTTGTATGGATTTAGCACCAGGATGGTGGGCCTGGACCCTGGCTCCTCTTTCCTGAGGTCTTGCAAGCACCTCCCTCCCAGGGCTCCTCTGCCCGGTGGTGGCTTTCTGAGTCGGAAAAGTTTGGGGGACTGTGACTGACCTTCTCGAGGGTGCCCTTTGGGCTGGTGGCCCTCCTTCCACCCATCCTGGTGGCCTTCCATTCTTTGTGCTTCTCTGTGTAGGGCTGCTACAAAAAACATTCCCCTCCAATGAGGGCTTGGCCACTACTGCAGTCATCACTGAACTCCGGGGCTGGAGCTGAACCCCCAACCTGTCTCTTCCCACTCCTTGCCCTGGGAGCGTCCCAGCTTTCCCAGATGGATGTCCATCCCAGCCTCAGGACAGAGCTTATAGCTCAGATTGCCCTGTGACAATGAGCTGCTGGCAGCCAGGAGGTGTGAAGGACCAACTGGCTCAGCTGCTGAGAGCGTTTGACGGTTGTTGTTGTTGTCATTTTGATTACCTTTTTTATGGGCTAGCAGAAGGATTTTAATCTGGACAGTGAAGTAGGAAATGGGAGAAGCTGTGCCCGGAGCTCGCCGAGGAGGCGGGAGGGCTGGTGGCCCCTTGTCCACGTCTCTGGGAGGTGACTTTGATGCTCTTGGCCAAACTAAGAGTGTCAGGGAGAGGCGTTCCTGGCCCGGCCCCGCAGGACTGCAGCTGCCCCTTGTGTTACCCATGGCCCAGCTGGTGCCCAAACAGCCGGTGATGCTTAACCCCGGCCTCGCCGCTGCCCAGAGCCGCTCGCTGCCTCAGAGCATCGACCTGAGCAGGCAGAGGAAGGGGCAGCGAGCTCCCAAGGCCAAGCTTCAGCTCTCCCTCCCGCTTCTTGTGACTCAGGACAGACAAAGTCATCTGATGTGTCCCCGCCAGCGGCTACGAATTGTCATTCACCAAAAGTGCCAAGGTGACAGCTGTGGAGACCACGGGCAGTGGTTTCGCTTGCAGATGAGGAGCAGCATAGATCCTGGCTCTGCGATGCTCTCCGGATGCTAACGCGGCCGATGTGAACAGGCATGGTGGTTTAGGGAGCCGCCGCTGCCGTGCCGGGCTGTGACACCTCTCCTCCGAGGCTCAGGCACTGCCCAGAAGCGGGTTCGACCTGCCGCAAAATGGGTTTGTTTCAGCCCCCCTTGGTGAAAGCAAAGTAGCGGTGCTGTAGGCAGATCTGTTTACTTCACACTGCAGTGGCTCAGGGCCACAGACAGGGGCAGGTAGCGTGTGCCAAGGGAGGGGACGGGGATGGGGAGCGGGAACAGGGCTGCGTCCCAGGGGACTTGGCCAGCCCCACCGATGCTGGGGTGGGGAGGTGTCTTGCCCCATCCCGAGCTCTCTGTGCCACCACCAGCTTCCTCCCTGGGAACGTGTTTCTGGAGGGCTGTTGCAGCGTGGGTGTGAGGTGGCCCGGGGTGTCACACAGGACCTCCGTCACTCCCCCTGTGGTACCCACAACCGCAGCCCCCTGCCCCCCGTGCCAGCCCCAGCTCCGGCAGCTCGAGTGGCAGCCAGTTAGTCGTTTCAGCCTGATCCCATCAGTCCATCGTGGTCTGCAAAGCCCATGGGCATCCTGCTGCAGAAGAGATGTAAGGGGCCAGGTGACAAAAGCGGTGGCCGGCACCCCTTGGCTCGGGGACTGCCCAGAGAGATAATGGAGGGGAGGCAGCGCTCCCACACGCCGGGAGCTCGGTGCTGTGGCATAGCAGGAGTGCTGCAGCCCTGTGGTGGTGTGGGTTGCAGGACACCGTGTGGTAACGTGTTGCAGCTGATGCTGTGTGACAGTTTGACAGGTCCTCCCGGGACAGCTGGAGCTGACATGCCATCTTCAGAGCTGTCGCTCTTTGGCTTCCGCACTGTGGCGTTTATGGTAAACAGGCGACGTGGGTAACTTTCCCACAGCGTTTAAGGAGTGAGAGGGGCTGTGGTTTTTTTACTTGCATGTCCTCAGGAAGATGCTCAGCCCTGCGTTAATCGGCGCTGGGCTGTATCCTCCAGAGGTGGAGCTGGCTGGGGGGGCACCGAGGGGGGGGGTCTAACATCCCGCTGGTCTGAGGAGGTGATGCCGAGCACCTCCCTTAGAAGATTCAGGGCTCTGGCAGGAGCCGAGCATTGCCATGCCCTGCTCCGGGCTCGCCCCTACCCAGCCGCAGTGAGGGGTTTTGTACCCACCTCGGTGAGCCGCGGCTGCCGCAGGTGGTCCCAGTGCCCTGGCTGGGGAGCAGGTGGGGATGGCATCGGCTCCGTGGGGCTGGGGTAGCCACTGACCCCTGCCAGGCTCAGGGAGCTGCTTTAGGAAGGAAGGGGCTAGAGATGCTCACGTGGGGCTTACCCAGAGAAGGCACTTGAGGCAGCTCCTGCCCAGCCCCACGGTTAACCCTGGAGCTGGATGGGGAGTTTCACATGTCAAATGCAGGAGCAGAAGGACATATTGCTGCCTTCCCCAGCTGCCTGAACGTGACCCAGGATGTGGGCACTGTGCCCCTCTGTGGCACAAGGTGCCATCACGGACCAGCCCGGGATGGATGCTTGTGGTCCTGTGCCTTCCATTTCTCTGTTCTGTCGGGTGCTCTTGATGCTCTCCACGATCAGGGAGGCTCCCGGTGCTCAAACCCTTTCACTCTCAGAGAGGAACAAACTGGGAACACGCACGGCGAAGCAGGATTACCGGCGTGTCTGGAGAGGCAGGGAGCTGGAACAAGACAGGCTCTGACAGCTGCTTTCAGGAGGTCTGCAAGAGACCGAGCAATGTGTCAGCCACGCACAGCTCGTCCTGCAGAGCATCAACCCCCGTTTTGCCCGGCTGCCTTTCAGCACGCACAGCCTGTCCGTGTCTCAGGAGCTGCCTGGCTCTACCTGTCGTGGCCGTGAAATGGGGTGGGTGCTGGGGCAGCAGCTGTGGGCTGCTCCCTCGTGGGACGGTGGCTGAGCAATGGGGACACGCTGGTCCCGGCAGTGGGGCTGGGAAGCAGCATGTGTTTCCAGGCTGAATCATGATGAGGATTGTGTCTTGTTCCTTGTTAAGCGTTCAGACAGGGTATTTGCTCGGCAGGAATCAGCTCGTCATCCACCTCTCCCCACCTGTCTGTCTATCCGTCCCTGCCAGGTCCTTCATGTAAGAGCAGAGTAGCATCTGTAGGGGAAAAAAAAGAATCTCCCTGGAAGATTTGGGTTGCTCTGCAGGGCTGTAAGGTCAGGAAAGCAAGAGCTGGTGCTTGCTATGCAGAGCACGGAGCCGGCGTGCCGGGCAAGCAGGTATTTAGCTGCAGCTGCGAGGGCTGGCTTTGCGGTGGGGTGGGGGCTTGCATCCGTGGGAGGGGGGAAATGATGCTCCCAGGGCCAGAAGGGGATGGTAGGCGAGCAGGGGAGATAAGAGACACACTGAACTCCTGGGAGGGACTTGCTGTCCCCCATGCCGGCCAGCCAGGTGGTCAGAGCTGCAGAGGGGGACAGGACACCCACGCTGCTCTGTCCCCCCTCGCCGAGTTGTCTTTGCTCAGCTGCTCTGTGCCCAGGTTATTTTAGCTTTGATTCAGCTCCGAAATTGCCTTGGCTGAAACTCTGTCTCTATTGTTTTCAGTCTGCAGGAGCATCATTGAACGTGTCAAAAAGATAAATTGGAGAAAAGGAGAAGGGGGGGGGGGGGGGAANGGAAAGCAGCGCGGTTGGTGGGGAGAGCTGTGCCGGTTGTGGTCTCCCAGGGCAGCTGGCTGCTTCCAGCACATTCCCAGAGGCAGCCCCTTGCCCTGCTGCCCTGTCCCCTTCTCTGCAGGGCTGAGACACCCATCCAGACATCCCCCTTCCCTTCGGCTGGAGGGTTTTTTTCCCTCGGCAAAGCTCATTTAGGCTTAGCATCTGCCCTGTGTGAGCCTGGTCTGGGAGAACAACCTCTGAGACCTGCTCTCTACCTGCCCTGGCTGGGGCTGAGCAGCCGAGTCCAGCCTGGTGGATGGTGAGCTAAAGCCCCTGCAGATTAGCCGGGAGCACCGTAGCAGGGCTCTGGGGACGAACAGAAAAGAGGTAGGAGGGAGCGAGATAAACCCAAGCAGGACAGACAGCCAGAGGGGTCCTGGGTCTGGGCAGGAGCTCGGAGCAGACCTGTGTTTGTCCCCAAGGGTTTCACTCGCCGGTGGGCTTGTGCGTGTCTCAGGGTACAGAATGCCGAAACGCCCTGGAGCTGGGGGAGTTCTGTGCAGCGCAGACCCAGTTGGCGTGGGTTGGCCCCAGGCTCTCTAGGGAGCTCAGGGGCCCCTGTCCCAGTGCTTCGAAGAGCGTTCAGGCTTCTGCATCCCTGGAAGGATCAGGGCTGAGGATGAGGTTTGGGGGTTATCTGTCCATTTGGGGTTATCAGTCAGTGCTGGAAGACATAGCGCCATCCGAGGGCTCCTGGAGCCAGCGCCGGGGATGTGGCATTGAACAGCTTGGGACAGGTTGCTGTCGCAACACCTTCACCGCTGCTAATGCCATCAGCCTCCTCCAGGACGCGGCTGTCAGGGGAACCCCTTCCCCGAGGGCTCGTTGACTGCCAGGCAGAGAACGAGCGTACTCCCAGGGGGATCAGGAGGGTTAAATCCCGCCAAGGCGCCGGGACCCCTGGTTTGGCTCCCGGGAAAGGTGCTCGCAGTGAGTTATGGGAGGTTGAAGAGGCGGTTGTTACTGCTGCTGGGGACGCCGGGGCAAATGAATAGCCTATTAAATAAAATGTCAGCCAGAAACGGATGAGAACTGGCATTGCTTTTTCAGCTTGCACTTTACAAAATGAATCTCCTTGTGCATGGTTCATTTACATATTCAAAATAGGCCGCAGCGGAGGGGGTCTCCTGAACCCGCTGACACCAAGGGCTAAATTGTGTAAATTTGGTTATCCACACGCTCCTCTAAATGGCTGGAATGATCTAACGACATAATCCATTGCCAGAGGAGATGGGTTTTCAGAGCCTAAGCCCCTTTGTTTCTGGAAATGACGTCAACTGGCGCGTGAGAAATGAAGCTGAGAAATTGCCAGTGGGCACTGAGCTGGGTCCTGTGCCGGGGCAGGTGACACCGTTCCCTGCCCCAGTTGCCTTTCACACCTGAAACGGGGAGGATTGATCTGTGTGAAAACTTCAGGAGGGAAATACTGAGCGGATCCCGTTAAATAAGGCTGGTTTCAAACAGAAACTGATTTGCATGGGCTGATCAAGCTAATTAGTACAGCAGGAACTGAGAAAACCATCAGATTCCTATGCAGCAGGAATGCTGAGGTTTGCTGCTATGAAGCTCGGTGCGTAGATGCAGCACCGTGCCGTCAGCAGCAGCCACACTGGCATCTCCATCGGGAGCGGTGCGCGGGACGTGGCCGGCGTGCCGACTCCGTTTGAGACGGTCGCTGCTCGCCTGCCAGCAGCAGCCTGAGCTGTCGCTCCCCCTCATCTGACAGGGGAGGCAAACTCATGACATCGGTAATTTATAAATCATTTAGTCTGGTTTGGAAACCTGTCAGGGTGTTTCTCAGCGTTACCGATGCTTTCCAAACGCCGTGGTGCGTGCAGAGCACGGGGAGAGCCAAGCCGGCGGCGGCGGGGGGCACCCACACAGCACGTGGGTAATGAGCATCTCGCTCTTGCTGGTAATTTGGTCCCATCTGGTACGCCGGGGACCGAAAGGCTGCGCTGGCATCTGCGCTCCTTCTTCTGCCACAGCCGGGCGAGTGCGACCTTGGGTGCTGCCTGCGAGCCCTGGCAGAGCGCGGGGGCTGTGTGCCAGTGGGCGGGCAGCCTGGTGGGTGACCGGCAGGGATTTGTGCCGTGGGCAGGCGGTAGCTCTTGGGTGGTATTTGGCCTGTTGAAAGGGAGGTCCCCTGGGCGTTCCCAGCACCCCTGCCTGCATCCCACAGGGGACCGTGTGTGCACGCATCCCACAGGGACCCCGGGAGCCTGTGTGCTATGGGGGACCATACGTGTGCGCATCCCACGGGAGACCATGCATGCCTGCATCCCACGGGGAAGCGTGCTTGTGTGCATCCCACTGGGACCCTGGGGCACACGTGTCAGGTCGTGCTGCCGCAGGAGCAGCCCCACATCCCCGTGCCGGCACCGTTTCCCCAGGCAGGCATCTTCAGGTGACTCGTGGGCAAGGAGGCGTGCAGCTGGTGAGACACGCATGTCTCCCGTCGACAAACAGAGAGACGCCGTCTCCCGAGGCTGCTGGTTCGGTGCAACGTTTGTACACACACGTGTAGAAAACAGAGTACGCGTGGGCGCGTGTGCCTCTATATTTAGACCTGGCTACCTGGGAAGCGCACTGCACTCGCAAGCCCGCTCGCTGCAGCTCGCAGAGTCCCCTCCTCGCCCTGCGCCCCGGGAGCACGCTGGCACAGGCAGCAGAGCTCGGAGCAGAGATATAAAGAGATTATAAAGAAGTAAAAATTTAAGCCTCTCTGCTAGAAATGCCGGCAGCCCCAGGCTGAAAGCATCGCGCTCAAAGGCTCCCCCTGCTCCTTTGCTTTTTTCTTTTTTTAATAGTTTTGCCTTTATCTGGCATCAGCTCAAGAGATTTACTGAGCCTCGGAGCGTGGAAAGGGCTCCTGGAAAAGGCAGGGTGGAGGGGGACCCAGTGATGGTGTTTGTCACCTCCTGTAAGCGGGTTCCTGCGCAGCTCTGGTTGAGGCTGGTGACAGTATTGGGGGCTTGATGGGACAGTCCCCGCTGCCACGCAGGCAGGCTCACGGGCCAGCTCTGTCGTGGCTTGGGGGACCTTCTCACCAATGTTGTGCTGCCAGAAATGCTCCAGGGTTTGCTACCTCTGTGTCGTGGCGAGCTCTCGCCCCGGACAGGCTGGCAGGGCTGAGCCGTGGGTCGTTGGACCATACTGGGAGGTGCTGGGTGAGTTCACTGGGTCCGACCCACTCTCCCTCTGCAGCCAGGGGCTGTCACACAGCTGTCTGGGCTGGGGATGTTGCTGTCGCTTCTGCAGTCCTGCCTCCTCCGTTGGCATCCCTTCCCCCAGGCCCCTTCTCTGCTCTGCGCTGGGTGGAGATAGCAGTCCCGAAAACCTCCAGCAATTCATCAGCTGAGGAAATTGCTCTCTGTAAATCCAGAGTGAAAGTCCTGGGATTCGTGAGGGCCCAAAGGAAAGTGCTTGATTGGATTTTCAAGCCTCTTTCTGCGGCACTGGGAGAGAGGGGCAGACAGCCTCCCTGAATCTTCCTTACTGCCGCCTGGGAGGGGATGCAGGCTGTGCCCTCTCGCTAATGGGATGTAAAGGACCCGTAACTCACCCCCCTTTACTTAAATCCCCTCTGGACTTTGTACGCAGCAATAAATTTCTCCTCCCGCGAGTCCTTTGGAGCAAGGCGGGTGGCTACGGGGTCCCTCGCCTGGTGCCCGGGCAGGCGTGGAGGGAGCCGTGCCTCACCGCCAGAGAGGAGCCGCCACGCCGTGCAGCAGCCAGAGCCTGTCCCCAGAGCTGGGGACACGCTGTGTGCGTTTGGGGTCTCTGGCAGGAAAGGCTCGGTTTGGGTCCAAGCTGCCCGTGCCAGCATGAGAGGGGCAGGAGCGCCCGGGGCTGGCACCCATCGCCCTGTGCAAGCCCCCTTCTCCCCACGGGGCTGAGAGTGTTTGTCTGCAGTACCGCCAGAAAGCAAAGTTAATACAACACGAAGGTCTCCCGGGTTAAAATCAGGGAGCGCAGGAGCTGAGTGGCTCAATCAGCAGCAGTAACAGAGCGGCAGAGAGCGGCCAGGCTGTGGTGGGGATTGGTGTCACCCCAAGCCCCCGTCACGCAGCTGAAGTGTCACGCAAATAAGGGAGAAAAGTGCTGCGAAATTTATTCCATCGCTCCTTATCTCTGATTAATCCTCTTATGTGTTCACCTCATTTTAGCACAGTGTTGACTGTCTGTTTACTGTATTCCTATAGTCCTCGCAGAGATAAAAATCCCTCCGAGTCTGTAACGTCTTCCCCAGCCCTGCCCTGGCTGGGCGAGGGGGGCTCCTGCCTGCTGACACCGGTGGAGCACCGCAGAGGAGAGCACCAAGGTACCGTGCCCGTGGTCACCGCGGCGGATGGTAGCAGAGGAGGGACTGGAAACCAGTTTCTCCCAGGCCCTAGATCAGTGCCCAGCCACTTGGGCATCCCCGAAGGGAAAGAAAAATACCTTAAAAAAATTGTCCCATGGTGTGGCTCTGCAGCCCACGCTCAGGGCACGTGCTCAACGCACTAGAGAGGGGATGGGCTTTCCTCTCACCATCCCTCTCTCATTGCAGGCAGATTTGTTAGAGCCCTGCCTCTCCCAAGTCTCTCTCTCCTCCAGGCCAGGCTCTCCAGCCCAGCTGGGTTTTGCCGGCAGCCCCGGGGCAGCGGCTCCCCTGCCTGCCGCTGGGTGAGGCAGGAGCACAAGCCTTCTGGCACTGACCCTGTTGCTAAAGGGTTTTGCTTTCATCCTCTTCTGGGCAAGGTGCTTCTCCAGCTGCGGAGAACAAAAATCCCTTAAACAGCCAAAAATCGTAGGGAAAATGGTGGAAGCCTCCAGTTAAAAACAAATCGAATATATAGGAGATCGGTGTCTGTAACAGCGTGGAAACCTGCACAAGTGAGGCAGCCCGCTGTCTTTGGGGGGCATTCAGACAGATTGCACAGCACCCCGACCTGTCCCCCGTTTGTGCGGGCACGGCCAGGCTGTGTGTGCGGACACGCTGGAGGTCTTCACCATCTCACGCTCGGCATCCTTTGCTCCCGCAGGTACCCGACGCCCCACGGCACTGCTGCCGAGCGCCTGCCCTGGAGCCCTGCTGCCTGCCGAAGGCACCCGGCGGCACGCTGGGGCGCCTGCAAGCGAGGTCCTGTCTCTGCCACGCTCACATACACCTCGGGGACCCCATGCCAGTGGCCTGACACACGCAGGTGGGTCCACGCCCCATCGGTGTGCTGGAGAGGTGGGCTCAGGTCCTCTCTCCCGCTGTGTATTGAGGGAGAGAGCTCATCCCGATTCAGACTCCTCTCGGTGTAAATTCTCCCAGGTTTTGGCAAGCTGTAGCATGGGAATTTTGGAGGCCTCCGGCTTTATTAGCTGTAAATTGCTTTTCAAACCCAGTTGAATTTACAGCCTCCCCAGCATCCTGTGGCAGCGAGCTCTAGGGATTAATTGGCTCTTGGGTGGCAAAGTCCTGCCTTTTCCATGTCTTAAACCTCCTTCCACAGGTGCTCTCCAATTCTCATGCAGTGCCGGCTCCCTGCCCCGTGTCAGGCTGGTTTTAGGGTCCCCATCACCGTTCTTCCTCTTCTTCTTTCCAGGCTGGAGAGCCCAAGTCTTAGATGGGGAAGATGATGTTTGTGAGTGTTTGCCTGTGGAAGGTGTGATCCAGGCTGGGCTCCAGATTCTTGGTGGTGCTTCTGGCTGTGTGTCACTGGGCTTGTCCTATGACAGTTTCTCCCTGTGCACAAGCTGTTTCTTTTGTCGACCTGAGCGTGTCTGGAGGTTGGGGTGCAGGGTCTTTGTTAGCAATGCTCACACTGTATTTTCTGTTAATAAGCAGCATTATTTTGGGGATGGCTCCTCGGGCCATCCAAGATGCAGGTCAGGCCGGTTCCACTCCCTGCTGGGGGCGTTGCGCCCTCTCTGTCCCTCTCTGCCACCTCTGGGGTACCACAGGTCCTGGGATTTCCACCTGACCCCCATCCCTCCCTGCCCCTCTGCTTGCATTTATCTCTAGCTGAGGTGCCAGGACCATTTAAAAAGCTGCAGGCTGAGCAGCAGCGAGCTGCGGCTGCTGCCCGGAGCCAGACTGCGGCTGCTGCTTCATTATTTACAGCTGCCTTTGGCCGCTCGCTGGCTTTTCGAGCAGCTCAGCACCGGCTGTGCTGGGGGACGCTGCTCGCCGTCTGCTTGTTCCTGCGCTGAGAGCGCGGAGTATTTTTGCCCAGGAACGGCTGCCATCTGGCACCCGACCTCTGTACCAGCAGCGTACCTGGCGTACCTGCCAGCTCAGGACAGACCCAGCGCCAACGGTGAAGCTAACCCTTGCTAACCCTTTTGAAGAGCTCTACTGATTTTAAATTGCTTCCTAATGTTGACAGCAAATCTAAGCTGGAGCACAGGGGGTAAAGCCCTGGGCCGTATGGCAGAGCCGTACGCAGGCTGCAGTTCTCTAGGCTGGGTCCATGAAGGACTTCAGCCCTGAAGGCCTGGGTCATTCTGCTGCCTTTAAGGTTGGTCTCAGCCAGGCTGGCACCCCTTGGTCCAGCCCTCCTCGCTTCAGCCAGCCGTTAACTGCTGCCAAAGCAAGGACAGCCGTTACCAGGCCATCAGACACCACCTCCGTGTGCTTTGCGTGTCTGAGCAGCTTCGCTGTGGTCTGGAAGTATGGCATCTGTTTGCCCTTGCTGGGGACGTCTGATGTGTTAACGTGGTCCAAATGGCATCTTCCAAGGTGACCAGATGCTTGCTGGGCACAGATGTGCAGAGCTGATGGAGCAGAGATGCACATCACAACGGATCCCGTGCTGGCCAGCTCTGCCTGCTCTGCTCTTGTCCCCACCGTTGGTCCTCTCATGCCCTGGCAGCCCTGCAGGCTCCATCTGAGATGGAGACCAGTGTGTGAGGCTGGAGCTGCCATATGCTCCTCATAAAAACATTTCTTGGCCCATTCCCCGGCGTTTCTTGCCGCTGCCACACGTGCTCAGGATCCCACATGCCTCGCAAGCCGTTCACCAACTGCAGCCCGGCAGATGGAGGAGCCGGGCATGGTTTTGCAGCAAGAGAAACAGGAATCCACAGGCTCTGTTTGTTCTCGGGGTGTTCACGGCAGCAGAGGAAGGGGGAGGAGAGCTGGCACCCACCCCTGCAGCGCCGTCTGTGCAAAGTGCCCCTCCACAAAAGGCTCAAGACCTTTCCGTACCCACTCTCCATCCTGGGGCTCAGCTGTAAGCCCCTCTTCAGCTGCAGAAAGTGTTTCCATCTGGTGCCGTCCTGTTTAGAGGCGGTTGGAAATGGTGGAAGTGTCCTGGACACCATCGCTCCTCCCAGGCAGATGGTACTGGTTTGTTCTGGCGGCTTTTCCCACTCGCAGAGATGGTCAGTCAGCACTAAAAGCAAAGGGAAAAAAACAGTCCTCAGAGGGAGCAGAGGTTTGTTGCAGTAGGAAATTAAAAATGTACATGTCAGCTTTTGGAGTAACTAACTCTTGTGCTGCCTTTATCTGTCTGGAGGAAAAGAGGGCTCTGGATTCAGCCCTGCTCTGTAGCACGGAGGTCTGAAGGTGCTCAGGAAGCTGAAGGCACATCCCTTGGCGGCATATCGTGGTGAGGAGTGACCGGACGGAGCTGATGTCTCTTTTATCTTGGGTGGCAGAGTGTGACCGAATTGGTGTCTGAGCTCTGAGCACGGAAGATAAGTGTCCAAGCCCCAGGAGAGGGGATATCTTCACGCTGTGTCGAGACACTGTGAAGAGCCGGGTGAGGAGCAAACATCCTCCCATAGGGGCACGTCCATGGTGGGCTCCTGCTGCTGACAGGCACAGGGGGGTTTCTCCTGGCGAGTCCTTTCACTTCGTGCTGAGCTGTTTTCCAGTGACCTTGTATCTCCGTGGCTTTGTGCCACGGTGGTCCCCGGTGACACGAGAGGACACAATGCAGCCTCTCAGGCTGGGGGCAAGCAGCGGGCAGGCAGGGACGTAGGCAGGGTGGGGACACGGACGTGAATGGCCATCTGCTCCCTGCGGTGGGATGGGGTCAGCGCTGGTCTGTGCCCACCGAGGGGGGTGGCGGGTGTTTTCCAAGCAGCATGGCTGGGATCACCAGTCACTGAGACCGGGATGGGGCTGGGTTTGGGTGCTGCTGACAGGGCAGAGCTGCTGAGCTCCGGGGGTTGTTTTATAGCCCCAGTTCCCAGCTACGAGAGCGAGGCGGAGAGATTTGCAGCCCAGTGCGCTTCTCTGCTCAGGAATTAGAAGAAGAAACACAAAAAACAGGCTTTGGGGAAGCAATGGCTGCTGCGGTCCTGAGGTGCAGCCAAGCTCTAATATCCAGTGTTAGGGAGAGCGTTACCCGCTGCTGGTTTTCTCCAACCTCTTGCTGTGGTCCAGGGTGAGCACATGTTGTGCCCCAAGCCCAGCGTGGGAGAGCTGCCGCAGGAAAGACGTTCAGAGCTGCAGCCCGGAGAAGGCATGTCGTACCTGCTGCTGAGCACATTACTGCTTCTCCGGGAGTGGATAAGTCCTGCTTACGAGGACACTGGTCCTCTTTTATTTAATTTCCTGGTAATGCTTCTGCAGCATCAAAGTCTTATCAGGAGAGGAACAGCTTAAGAGCCCAGTAAAGGAGTTTTATTGTCAGTGTCCAGCTCTTTATTCCCCTCTTGCCTTTAACGCTGGATGGCAGACTGGTTGTGGCTGAAATGAGGTGTGCTTTCTTATCCTTTTTTCTGTTTAAGCTGCAAAGATTTCACCACTAATCTTTTCTGATGGTAATTTAGCTGCGTGAGAGGCTGCTGTTCCTGGGCAGTCATCGGAGGGTCGTGGCTCGGCCATGGGCAGGAGCAGAGGTGAGACCCACTGCCAAATTGCACACAAAAGGAGAGATGTGGGGACACAACAGCTTTGCTGGGCAGCTGTTATCTGGGATTTGTCATCCACTTGGCTGTGACTTGGTGAGCAAACCCCTGCCTCGGTTTCCGCAGAGCAATTGCACTGAGCTCAGCCACATCTCTGAAGCATCCCCGTGCTTTGAGCCCCGCGGTTCATCCTCACATTCATGCGCTGCGGGGGCTTGTTGGATGGGGGACTGGGGTTGCTGTGGGCAGTTTTGGGGGGATGAAAAGGGGTGTCTCCCCTGGGAAGCCAGCACCTCGGCAGCCCTGCTGTCTCTTGGCAGTCAGCTCCATCTCTGCAAACAGCAGGCGTTCTCCCTGGCCATGCCAGGTGCGTGTAGACGCAGCGCTACGTTCAGTCCCCTTTTCAGCTGCAGACAATGGCTTTGGATAATGTTCGTTTGAGAAAATTGGTTGAATCGTGTGGTTTTTTTGTTGTTGCTGTTGTTCTTTTAAATGCTCATGGGAGTAGCAGAGCAGCTAATGAGGCGGCGCGTAGCCAGTCGCAGGGGAGACGGTCTCGCCTGCGCTTCCTCGCAGCTGCGCTCTCCTGGCGATGGGGCCGGCCCTGCACCCTGCGCCTGTGGGTGCTGCACCCCCGCTGGGACCGCTGATGGGTGCAGGACTCCCCACCCCCGGGAGATGCCCGCACCCTTCTGCTCCTCAACAGTTCCCTTCCCCAGGTCTCGCTGTTTTGCTTCTCCAACCATGAGAAGGGGGGAAAGCCATGGGTACTCGTCCAGCTGGCAGCAGAGGTGGGTCAGGGTGGACCCAGCAGCGGTGGCGTCCCATCACCATGGAGCACAGCTCATCCACAGCCAGCGCCGTATCCCTGACACTGGGTGGAGGCGCCCGGTGCTCAGAGCCCTCCTGGCTCCCATGGGAGACAAGGCAGCAGGGACAGGGCTGACCCTGCTCCCTTAAAGGGTGTCAGGACAGGTCACCTGGGGATCAAGGCTGGCACAGGGCTGTCTTTCCTGGCAGCGATGTGCTGAAGCCCGAATCTGTGCCTGTGCTGAGCTGCAAGAAGCTCCCGTCCTCTTTCGGCCCCACACGCCGTCCCTCTTCACTCTGCAGCGGGTGCCAACATGCGGCGCTGGGAGCGGGTGGGGGGTGTCAGATATGCAGACGGATTGCATTAGATGGATGATGCATCAAATCCAAAACTGATAAGAGACAGAACAATTGATGTGTTGCCAAAAGGCCGGGAAGGATCTTTTTTTAAGCAAGCTAAATAGTCTGGACAGGAACAAGCAATGAGTAGCACAGAAACAGCGGCACGTTCGTCACTTTGTTTTTCTGGTTGCGGCCATGCACGTTGCCATCTGTCTGTGCTGTGCTCCGCCGCCGTCCTGGTGGTGCTGGGATTGCTCTCCGATAGCGGGCTCGCAGCCCTGCCGAGTGGCCCAGAGCCGCAGGTGGTGTTGCTCTGGGATGCCAATGGCAGGTTTGGTATGACCTTACCCTGGGCTGGGTCTTCCTGGCTTCTGGCTGTCAGTGCTTCAAGGAATCCTGGGGCTGGCGGTGGAGACTCCGTCATAGTGTCAGCAGCCATGGCTGAGCCTGCCTTACTCCCAGTTTTCAGACTGGCTGAACTTGTTTCTGCTTATCTCTGATATTGTTCAGCCGTGTTACACGGCGTGAAAAAGCCAGCCGCTGAGTTTGCTCTTAAACCTCTGCAGAAAGGGCAGAGAGACGGCACTCCGGCCATGCCAGGGCTGCCATCTCCTCTGAACCTCGTGGCGGTGGCATTCCTCAGGTAATGGCCAGAGTCACACCACCAGGAGTTTATCGCACACAGGTCTCCCGTCTAATGAAGTAAGATGCTGGGACAGGGACAGGACAGTGAGATGCTGGGAAAGGATGGGAGGATTTGGGGGGATATCTCCCTGAATGTCCCCCGCCTGAGCTGCTGGCGCTGTGGCAAGGACAGGCACTGAGCAGCACCACTCTGCAAGGGAGGACAAGGGGGGCTGTGGATGTCCCGGCAAGCTGCTGGGACCCGCAGTGCCGGCAGCGATGCAGGAGGTGGGTGGAGGGGGGCTGCCCTCCAGGTCGCAGAGGGCTTGGGGCGAGCGGGGCGGGCTGCCGCGATGGGGTGCATTACAGCCTGCCCCTCCGCTCTGCAGCGCAGCCATGTGATGCCGGAGGAGCGCGGTGGCGATGATATGGAATGTGGGCAGCTGCCTTCGGACACGCTCCGACAGGTGACGGTCCAGCGCCACCCCCGCTACGGATTCGGCTTCGTGGCCGGCAGCGAGAGGCCGGTGGTGGTGCGCTCGGTGGCAGCAGGTAGGGTGTGCAGTTGGGGGGTCCCTGGACACAGCCGCAAGGTGCACAGCAGCACCTACCCCTGGTGGGACCCCTCCCTGGGCTCCTGTCCTCTCCTGTCCCCTTCAGTGGGCCTGCAGGGTGACCGCCACAGCCACATACAAGAGCAAACGCTTTGGGGGTGCTTGGGACCCTCCTGCTTCCTCCCCACCCCGCAGCCCGGGATGCCTGGGCTGGCCCTGACCCTCTCTCCCGGCAGGCGGCCCCTCTGAGGATAAACTGCTGCCAGGAGACCAGATCTTGGCCATCAACGATGAGGATGTGAGTGAAGCCCCCAGAGAGAGATTCATTGAGCTTGTCAGGTGAGGACAACACTCGTCCCTTATTGCCTCTGGGGAGGGGGCTCTGTGCCTCGGCTGGAGCTTTGGGGTGCCTTGGGACCCCCATGCTCTACTGTAACCTGTGGTCAGTGCTGGTGTGGGAAAGCCTCAACCTGAGGAGGGGGAGTGCCTTGGAGCAAGTGCCGTACCCATTCCTGGCTGGTCAAGGGGTGGGCAGCACTGGGAGAGCACCCACAGCAGTATTACCGAGCACCCTAAGGAGCCCACAAAGGTCCCGGCCACCATCGGGCTTGGAAGGGTGGGATGTGCTCTCTCAATAGCCAGATGCACGTGTTGAGGTCCACCACCGTGAGGTCCCGTCCACCTTCATTTCTCCTTTCTGTCACAGGAAGGCCAAGGACTTCATCATCCTCACGGTCCTGCACACCCACCAGGTGAGACCAGCGGGGCCATGGCCAGCCCCGGGGCAAGCCAGGACAGGGGTTAAGAGCCCTTTGGGAGTCTGAGGTGGTATCCCTGGAGGCCCTGGGGAACCACTCAGGCAGCTCAACTGAGGTGACGGACTGGTGTCCCACCACCCCAAGGCTCTTCCAAGCTGTCAGCTCTGAGAGCTGCTGCAGCCCCGCAGAGTCCGTGTTGGCAAGCAGCCACCTCCCTGTCCTCGTCACTACCTCCTCGCAGGAGGGAGGGAGGAAAAATATCCCCAAACCCATATGGTTTGCTGAGGGCATCAGGCGTGTCTGATGAAGTGACCCGTCATGCCACAGGCGGCAGGGAGGTATGTGCCGTTGCCATTCCCGGCAGGCTTAGCCGGAGAGTCCCTGGGAAGATGGGAGTGCCGGGCTGCGGGCCCCGGGCAGTGCAGCTGGCGGTGGTGCTGGCACTGGGTGGTGATGGTGCACTGGGGCTCAACGCCTGCAGCGCTGGAGCAGATTGAACTGTCATGCCAGGGGCGGTGGTGGCAGAGCATCATTTCTGCTTTACTGAGCCCTTTGATGTCAGTGGAGGAAATATGTATGAGAGCTCCCCGGTGGCAGCTCCTTCCTGGAGATGCCACCACCCAGCGCTGCTCCGTCAGGAGCAGGGCGTGTGCTGGGCTCCAAAAAAGCTTATTTTGCTCCTGGCCCTGGATGGCTGCCAGCCAGGGCAAGCTGCTCTAATGATGCCGGCACCCTCAGACGCACACAGCTCTGCAGCACGACCACCTCCGTGCCAGAGCCTGTGCAGGCAGAGGCTCCCCAGTGCCTGGCACTGCCACCAGAACATCCCGCAGGGCTGCCCAGGGTCCTGCCATCTCCCATCTTCCAGCCACCCGGCTCCTCCCCGCAGCTGCAGACCCACATCCGAGGGGTTCATCTCTCCCATCCGAACCAGTGCCGATGCCTCCGAGCAAACCCTGGCTTGTGTCTGCTGGAGCTCAGCCTGCACAGGCGGTGCCGGCCACATGTGCCTGCTGGGGGTGCAGCCTCCCCCGTCACGCTGAGGGTGCTGGTGTGACTTCAGGGGCTGCTGCTCATTGTTCTGGCCCTGCCTGCAGCACTGTATAACCACAGCGAAGGGGACTTGCTTTCCACCCCCCCGTTTCATGGTTCGCTGCCCACTCCTCACCATCATGCTGGCTTCAGAGGGGCTTTCTCTGGGCCCCATGTCTGGCTTTCCCCATGCCACGGCTCCGAGGGCAGGCAGGTGATTTACCCAGTGCTCTCTTTCCAGTCTCCCAAATCTGCTTTCATCAGCGCAGCCAAGAAGGCGAAGCTAAGGTCCAACCCGGTGAAGGTCCGATTTTCAGAGCAGGTGACAGTCGGCGAGACAGACCCAGTAAGTCCTGCGCTGCCTTCCTCCGTGACTCACCCCCTTGAGGTGTTCCTGGGGTTGTAGGGTGCAAGGTGGCTGGGGGCCGCAGGGCTCCTATCCCCTGATTTGGACTCCACAGGTGAGAGCAGCCCTCTGACCCAGGGAGCCCTGCAGGGCAGATGCCCTTGGGCACACTCAAGGCGAGTGTCAGTGCTGGGGGGACATGCCGTGATCCTCCCCTGTCCCTCCATCTGGATGGAGCCCCAGAAACTGTCCTTGGAAACCTGGTGCCACCTGAGTCCCCCTGGGCACCTAAAGGTGACATGCGGGCAGTGCCAGCGCCTGCCCTAAGGAAGGCCTGTGGCTTCCAGCCTGGTGACAAAGGCTTCGCAGGAGTGCCCGTGTATGGGGCAGGGTGACCAGGGCACTGCTGCGTGGCACTGGAAACTGTTATGCTGCAGTAACGTTCCAGCCCAGTGCCATTATCTCTTAATTGCAGAATGGTTTTATTAAGCAGCATACAAAAAAAAACCCCAAAACAAAACAAAACAAAAAACCTGTAAAGCTCCTCTAGCAAATTCTATTTTTAAGCAAAATCAATTAAGTAATTATCTGATTGAAATGCCTCTCTAAATAAAATCGGTCTTCAACCAGCTTCCCGCGCAGGGCCCGTGCGAGGTTGGGGTGGGCTGGGCTTGGGTTATGGGATAGGAAAGGGGGATCGGCTCTGTGCCACCCTGGCTATCGCCTCCCCTTTGGGACACCAGCTGGGGGGCGGGAAAGGCTGCCAGGCATTGGCACCACTCTGGGATGTGCCGGACCGAGTGGGATGCTCCGTTCCCGCTGCAGCTGCTGGGAGCCGGGGAGGTGAATGTGTCAGGCAGCTCTGAATTGCTCCGGCTCTGCGCTTCTCAGTGGCTCAGCAGAGACACTGGATTTTCAAGGGAAATGTGCCTCTTAGCGCATAAGCCCAGAGGAGCAGAGGATGCCGTAACCACTCCATCACTGACACTCTCTCTCCCCACCCTCCCTCCGTCTCTCCGTGCCCCCCATCCTTCTCTCCTCCCCCGTTGCCGGCCCCGCGTGCCAGGACATGTTGAAGAAAGAAGCTCTCCTCCTCATTCCCAACGTGCTGAAGGTTTTCCTGGAGAACGGGCAGATCAAATCCTTCACGTTCGATGGCCGAACCACCGTGAAGGTGGGCCCCTCCGTCCCCCCTCCCACGGCACCATGATGCTTCTCTCCTCCCGCCTGCCCGATCCATTTTTCCTTGTCTCCTGCTTCCTTGCACAAACACCGCAGCGGCGCTTGGCTGGCTGCGAACTGCCACCGCATGATAGATAGCCCCTCCGCCTCCCCGGGCAACATGCTTTGCAGCTGGCAGGGATGGGATTTTGCTGTCTTTCTCCCACTCCTAACTTTTCTCCTTGCTGTGAGCCTGCCCACCGGCCAGGATGGATGCTCCTGCGAGTCCCCCTGCCAGGCGCCAGCTCCCTGCAGCCCCCGCCCCGTCCTAAACACGAGAGTGTTACCCGAGGTGCTGGGGTTCTGGCTGCTGGTCACCTCCTGCTGCGAGGTCCCTTCGCCCAGCAGTGGCTGGGTACCATCCCGCAGCCCCTCTCGGCGCTGCAGGGCCTCATCCTGGGCTGGCGCGGTGCCAGGGAGGAGGGGGCTGTCAATGGGGTGCCACCTCCCACCTTGGGAGGGAGCCACTGCCTCCCACCCAAGCCTGTCCGTGGCATTTGCAGGACGTGATGGTGACGTTGCAGGACCGCCTGTCCCTGAGGCACATTGAGCACTTTGCCCTGGTCCTGGAGTATTCCAGCCCGGAGCAGAGCCACCGGTTCCTGCTGCTCCAGGACAAGCAGCCGCTGGCCCACGTAAGCCGCTGGGTGTGGGAGGGCATTGGGATGGCCATGGCTGGTGGCTCGGATACAGGGAGGCTCTTCTCCCATCAGTGTGGGGTTTGGTTGGGGTTGTGCCATGGGGTGGCGTAGTCTCTCCTTGCCTCTGGCGTGGTCCTGCGGGCTCAGTGGTGCAAAGGTTGGCCAAAGAGGGAGACAAGCAGGGTTTTACCCATCCGACCCTGACAGCACCATGGAGATGCTCTGTGCTCCAGCCTGGGGAGCTGCAGACACCATTCGTGAACATCCTTGGCTTGCCCGGGAGAGCCAGGAAGCTGGCGCTGCATGGGACCAGGGATAAAATGGGGATCGTGGAGAAAGCGTTAACCTTAGTGGCATAAAGCCCTGCAGCACCAGGCAAGGCTGGGCTGTTCCCGGGATGAAAGGATCACGTGATGCATGGAGGACAGAAATCAAATTCCACCCCCAGGGGAAAGGAGAGGGAGGTCTTCTGCCCTGCAGGCAAATATACTTGGCTCCTGGGCTCACCGCTCCCCTCTGCTCCCGCTGCAGGTTGTGCAGAGGACACACTACCATGGCATGAGATGCCTCTTCCGTGTGAGCTTCTTCCCCAAGGACCCAGTGGAGCTGCTACGCCGGGATCCTGCAGCGTTTGAGTACCTGTACATCCAGGTAGGGGAACTGGGAGCTGATGGTGCTTGTGGCCCACATGTCTGCCCAGGATGGGCCCTGTGGAGGCATCCCTCAGGTGGCGGGTGCCCTGTCCCCGTGGCTGTCTGAGGACACCTTGTCCTTCCTCCTGCAGAGCCGCAACGATGTGATCAGAGAGCGCTTCGGCACAGACCCCAAGCCAGAGATGCTGCTGGGGCTGGCTGCCCTCCACATCTACATCACTGTCTCAGCCACCCGCCCCAGCCAGAAGGTCTCCCTCAAGAATGTGGAGTGAGTCCTCCTCCCTCTCCCCACTTCGCCGTGCAGCCCTCCTCTGTGTCCCCTCCCTGTGCTCCTGCTCACAGCCCCTGCGTAACTGGGGTGTTCCCAGCAATGTTTCGGGGTGCTGAGCATGAGATGCCCTGGGAAGCCCCCCTGCGGCTGGCCGGTGGTTCACGGGCTTGGCAGCAGTGACACGCAGCCCCTGGTCCCACCACGGGGCCGTGTAAGACCCCCACACGCTGACATCCAGCCATGCGGGGCAGCCTTGCTAGGGCTGGCGGGGAAATTTGGTGCGAGCCCAGGATCATTTCCTTGGGAACCAGGGCTGATTTTCTGCCTGGCTTCCAAGGCAAGGAGAAGGCACTGTGGCTGCATAATCTCAGCCCATCACCAAGCTGTGCAGCCCTGGCTCAGCCCTCCTGCGGCTCCCAGTGGTCTTAAATCCATACAGAATCCATCCGTGCAGGCTAGCCTTCCTTCCACGGGGAGGAAGGGGGGAGGACCCCAGGAGGACCCCAAAAAAGGTTTAGGGATTTGCCCTGCATCCTTTAACCTTACGTCAAGGTGACTGGGAGCTGGGCTCAGCTGCAGAGCCTGGCACTGCTGCGTTCCCCAGCCCGGTGCCATCCCCTTGGGGACCCAGGGTGGGGGCTGCCACTGCTCCGGCTGTGACACCAAGCAAGTGCTGGTGCGGCTCCAGCTCCCTCTGACGTCAAGAGGATGCTCTTGGGCAGCATCCCTGGTTTGCTGGTCCTCTCTGCCCATCGTCGGGGTCTCTGGCCTGGTGGCTCAGGCAGGCTTCCCTCCCCATAGGAAGGAGTGGGGCCTGGAACCCTTCCTGCCCCCCTCGCTCCTGCAGCTCATCAAAGAGAAGAGCCTCCGGAAATCCCTCTCGCAGCAGCTCAAAGCCCACCAGAACCAGACTGGCAGCACCAAGGTGAGCCCAACCCGCACGGCCACGGCTCAAGGGCTGGTGGGGTGGCAGCGTGACCTCCGCCCCAGCCATCCTGTTGTCCCTGGCTGTTCAGCAACTCCTACTACTGCTGCTTAAGTCACCTTGGATGGGAGATAAATCCCGGGGTGACAGCCATGCAGCCGCTCGCTCTCTCCTGAATCCACTTCCGAGAGCTGATCTGGATTTCGGGGACTGCAGTGAGGATCAGTGGGGTGAGATCAGCCGAGAGCCAGCTCTCAGCTTGCCCGAAGCGGCACACATCAGTTAAGCCTGTGTTTATTGTTATCTCTGCTTCTGGGCTTGGAAAGCTCTGGAGGAGGCTGCTGAGCCACTGCCTCGGTCCCTGCAGCCATCAGAGCTCCCCAGGGGGTTATATATCCCCCAGGAGGGTTATACATCTCGGGGGGGGTTGTACATTCCACAGGGGGTTATACATCAAGCGTCTGGGCTCCTCCCTGGCTGTGCCTCTGCTCTGAGTTACCTCCCAGCGTCTGCCCAGGACGGCAGGGGACTGGAGACCCCCTCCACCCCATGTCAAGCCCCCAGGCTCGCTGCCAGCACAGCCCCTGCCCCGCGCTGCCCGCCAACACACTGCACACCCCTGCTTGGGAGCTCCCGAGTTTGTGCCAGCCTCTTGCATTTCTTCCCCCTTTTGCTGGTGGTGATCACCCACATGATGTGTTTTGTCAGGTCTCCACAGCCCAGGCCAAGCTGCAGTACCTGAGGATCCTGAACGAGCTGCCTACCTTTGCTGGGGTCCTCTTCAACACAGTGGGACTGGTACGGTAATTCAGGATGGGCTGGGAGGTGATGGCACTGGTGCTGAGTGTGTGCTGGAGCGGGGAGCCAGGGGAGATGTGGCTCTCACAGAAATTATTTCCCTCAGTCTCTTGCTTTGCCCTGCTGGGGTCCAAGCCCATCCAGAAAAGCCTTCAGAGCATCTGCTGACAGTGGGTCAGATCTTCAGCTCCACAGGGTCAGGGTCGGCTCTGTGCTTGCCAGCCTTTTAGGCAATGAGATGATCTGCTCAATGAAGTCAGAGTAGTTTCAGACACGTGCATATAGCTCGGTCCTGCCCTGGCAGCATCCTGCCAACTGTCTTGGAGGAGGGCCACCCATGGCAAAGACCACCATGTTCCCTGCTTGTCCATGCAGGGAATAGCTCAGCTGGCTTTACGGTCTCTGTCAGCAGTGGTCCAGCCCAACTGCTGCTTGGCAGGTCTCAGGAAGCTACGACCGCCACAGCCCGCTTCTCCCTCATCTCCATCAGAAGCATCTCCACGCCTCACCCAAACCACCTCACTTTCTCCACGGTAGGAGGAAAGCCACCAAGCCAAAGAAGAACAGTGGATCCACTAAGGGTCCCCATTGCCTGTCTCACCACTCCATCCCTCTTGCTCCACTTCCCATCCAGGAGTCTCCATGTAAGGTGTCGCCTCTCTGCCATCCTTCCCTTTACCCCCACCCAAGGTCTTAGTGCTTCCCTACCTTCCCTCGCTTTGCCTCCTGGGTTCCATTTCTTGCAGCCTTTGATCTGCTCTGCTTCCACCACGCCTCAGAGCTCCTCACCACGCAGCTCAAAGGGCTGCCTGTAGGAAATCGGTGAAGGCAGAACCACACGGTGCCTGGCCAGAGCTGTGGCTGAGCTGCGGGAGGCAGCCTCCAACACTGCCTGGGTGTGCAGCGTTGGGCAACTCACCTCTGGTGTGGGTGCCTTGCCTCTTTTTTTATCTCTGACACCAAAGCAATGACTGAGCCAGCCTAGGAGTTGAACCACATGTAAGTGGTAAAAAGTATTCCCTTACTCTCTTCTGCAGTGGTCTGCCCAGCTCCTCTTCACCTCCAGGTCTGGCTTGAAGCATCCTTCCTGGGCAGACCAGAGCAAGAAAGACCTCTATTTTCAGTCAAGGCTTTAGTCTGCTTTTCTAAAATGCATTCACTCCCTCCTCTGCTTCCTTCTCTCAGAGGCAATGTCAGATCAGGCAGATTTGTAACATGCTGTTACTTCTCTGTAGTGACACCAGCAGGCCTGAATATTTCATGTGGACAGTCAGTTCGGTGCTGTATTTTTAAATAGCCTTGGCATCCTGCACGCCGTTCCCAGCTCTGCAGAGAGGCTCAGGGAGGGGGGGTTCATGGCACCAGCTTCACCTGCTGCTCTGCAAAAGCCATCCGGGACCTGGCCGAGCTGCCGACATCGAGGCTTGGCTCCATGGAGAGAGCCAGGTGCAGCCCGTGCAGCCCCGGGGTGCGTTTATTCACCCCTGTCCGTCTGTCTCTCTCCATGTGCTCGTGCTACCAGGACGAGAAGCAGCCAGCCACCACGCTTCTGGTGGGACCCCGGCACGGCATCAGCCACGTCATCGACCTGAAGACCAACCTCACCACGGTGCTCTCGGAGTTCAGCAAGGTCAGCAAGATCCAGCTGTTCAGGGAGAACCAGGGGGTGGCCCGAGTGGAGACAAGCATCCTGGATGCCAAGGTAGGCACGGGTGCCGTGGAGGCAGGTGTCGGGGAGGGGGGCTAGCGCAGAGGCTGTGGTCCTCACCTTGGAGGGGGTTCAGGACACAAGTGCACGTTGGAGCATCTGCTTGGAGATTTCTAGGGACTCAAAAGCCCCTTTCACATTGTGGTCGCATGGTCTGCAGCATCTCCCGTGCCTGTCTGGCTCCTTGTGCGTAGAGGGAGGGACTGACACCGAGGGTGTACGGTGCAGGCATGGTGGCGTTCTGGCCATGACCCAAACCCCTACCCAATGGTTTGAGCAGGGTCCTTGGGGCAGACAGAGGTGGCACAGGCCAGTCAGGTAGCAGGGCTGGAGAGGAGCAGCCCATGGCCGTACGTGGGCTGGATGCAGGTACTGGAGGGGACTGGTGGGGTTTCAGGCATTGACAGTGCTTGTGGAATTTGCCAAGCCATACAGGATCGTTGAATGAACTGGAAATGATGGGACAGGGGGTGTCAGGCTCAGAGTGTGAGAAGAGATTGCTGGGCATCCCTGGGCATGGGTGTCCCTGGCTCAAATAAGCCAACCACCGGCTATCTTGCCAGCTTCCTCCATTATCCTCCCCTTCAGCCCACAGAGCAGTCTTTCCACCCCTCGGCGTACATGCTTGCGCTCTCTATTTCAGCCGTAGCCTCGCAGATGTAATCATGGCGGATTTGTTTAGGGTTCTCCTGCTGCCTCCTCTCCTGGGGGATTTTAGCACTTCCTCCCACCAGGCTCATTAATTCCTCCAACTCTCTTTCCCTGCTGCCCCTGTGCCTGGTCCAGTAGCTCTGCTGAACTGCAGAAACACCCCAGCAGCCTCTGCCAGAGCCACGCTCATTGTCATCCCCTCTGCTTTGGCTGTCCCCTCCAACGGCTTTATCAGTGAAGCCCTTTTTTTTGCATTTTTAATTCAGTAGGTATTTGGTCAACCTGTAATATTCCCTCTTCTGCATCCCACTGAGATCAGTCGTTGCCCAGGTGAAGTCCTGGTGTCCTGCTGTGCCTGTCCCTACCCTTCAAAACCCTCAAACCTTCTCCCCTGCAGCCTGGGCAGGTGGAAGCCCTCCCTGCCCGGCTGCCTGGGCTGTGCAGGACCCCACCGGGTCTCCTTGCTGCTTACGGAGCAGGTATAACCAAGGGACATCAGCTGCACCGTGAGTAACCCTTCTGGTTCCTCTTGGTGCCCACACCCCCCAGATATGTGTGCATAAATCATGATATTAATATATTAATAATAGGCTGTTCACGACCCCATGATTGAGGGCTCACTGCGAGCGCTCGGAGCACAGCTTGTTCCTGCTGTCACGTCACCGGCTGCGAGTACTGCACAGGGCGATGTGCGGCGTTAGCTCTGCTCCACGCAGCACTGCTCAGCCCCCGGGGCGCAGCACCCCTCTGGTGCCGCCGTCCCCTCCCTGTCGTGGGAGAGGGCAGTTGTGTCCCCCCCAGCACAGTCCGGTGCGTGGCTGAGACTGGCCGCAGGCGCAGCAGATGTGCTGGAGGCTGAGGTGATGCTGACGTCCATCTGCTATAAATTAGGTGGCAAGTCCCACGCGGTTTCTCCACAGATCCTGCAGTGCCGCTCCCCTCAGCCATGCTCTGCAGCAGTAATTAACTCCATAACACCACTAGCCCTTTCCTGCTGTAGGAGTAGACTTTCTCCCGCGTCCCCTCTATCCAGCCTCCCGGTTGCTGGAGAAAAGACAGCTCACATACAACTTCCCACAAGCACGTACGCATGCACAGCAGCTTTACCTCCCTGAGAAATTCCAGGCAGCTGCCTACAGCCACCAAAAGCCCTTCAGCCTGCCTGGAGCGGAGCGAGCATCCCATTTGTGAATCTCAGCAGGCTCAGCAGCACCCCGCCAGTGCAGAGGCTGCCGTTATCTGTCTTCATTTAACCGTTATCCAAAGGGCTGGGTTTTAAAGCCAGAACGTCTGCTCCAAAATGAGGCATATGCTAATCCTACGCAGGACAGCGATGGATGAGGCAAGCTAAGAAAAGCAGGCAAAAAGATCATTACCTCGCAGTGCTAATCTGCTTTCTGCAATTACTCTATTGCACGGAACGTGTCGCTGGGTTGCAAATAAATCTGTTTCTGCCGTGAGTCGTAAACCGTTAGAGGGTTGTGCTGGAAGTAGTTCCTGACTGCTCTGGGGACCTGCGCTCAAATCCGTATCACCCCTGGAAGCCTGTTGGAGCCCCGCGGGTTGCAGAGTAGGTGGGGGTGTCCCCCCACGGCCGTTGCACCATGATGCCCGGTGCTGCCTTGTGGGATGCTGGTGCTCCGGTGCGTTCCCCAGGTAACGGCAGGGATGCGGGCGAGCCAGCCTGAATCGGTGGGGTGGCGGCGGCCCCGTCGCAGCTGCTCGCTGGGTTACTGTGGAAACGGCAGATGTTCAGTGACGGTTAAGGGATTTGTGCAGAAAGGCCATTTTGAATTTCTAAGCGCCAGGTTTATTGATGTTGTGTAGTTGATCCTAAGGGTTAAAAAAAGGGGTCAGGTCACGGCGCAGCCATCAGCCGGGAGGTCCGCACACCCGGACCGCACCAGCCAGTGCCACCCAGACGTCCTTATCCACCGTGTGCCTGCAACCGCAGCCCAGACAGACCTGCCGGGAAGGAGTGGGGGAAGATGTTCAGGTAACAAGCAGGCTTGAGGAGATCGTAAACCATTTGCATTTAGTTCAGGAGGAAAAGAAACAGTGTTTGTCTTATAAATTATTCACTGGGTAGTTCATCGGTTTGTTTTGGAGCTTTTCCATCCTCGGCTTAAGATTCTGTTTAGAACAGCCTATTTGGGGTAGAAACCCAGGGCTGGTGCCTCTGCTTTGCTTTCTTTAGCTGTTTGCCACTGCGAGGGTGGCAAGGGGGGGGCAAATGCTGGCAGGACCCCTCGTAGAGGAGCTGCGCAACCTCAGGACAGGGGAACAAAAGCCTCCAGACCTCTGCTGCTGGGTCCGAGAAGGACTTTTATTCCCTGCAATGTCTGAGGGAGCTGCTGGGAGGAGAGGAGCAGGTTTTGCCTCGACAGCCACAGAGGGAGTGGGGCAGGTTTGCTTGGAGATGTTGAGAAAATTCACAGCATGTGGCTGGGGGCAGGACGGTGCTTCCCTGGCTGCGCTGCAGCCGTGCGGGTGTTTTGGAGGATGGTGTGGTCATTCCCGAGTGGCAAAGTCCCCTTTCTGCTGGGACCATCACTTCTCCGCTCTTTCTCCCGCACTCCGGACTTGCTGTTGTTTGAGCATTGATTCTGGAGCTCATACATTTGCTGGGGACATGGTGGTGGCACGTGGCGTCTCCTGTGATCTTCATGCATTAAATGCAGCTTGTCTTGGTGGTCTGGGAGCCCCGCAGACCTCCATCTCCCAGGGACTTCTCCCTCCAGCTGCCCAGCAGTGCTGGGACCAGCATTTGAGAGCGGCCGATGCTTCTGAGCCAGCTCAGATTTGGGTTTCCAGGCGTGCATCTCCCCTCCTCGCCAGCGCAGGACCGCAAAGCCCTGTTCTACCTCCCAGCATCCCGGGAAGGGCAGTGTCAGCATCTCCTGCCCGGCTCCCGGGCAAGCCCGGCAGCGCTGTTGGGGTGCAGAGAAGGCAGAGGGGCTGCTGCTCCCCACGCTCCCCCGCAGGCTCCCCAGTGCAGGAGGCGTGGGGAGATGTGCTCGGCTCCCCGGGCACATCGGAGCTGGCTCCTGACGTCCAGCCGCATGGCTCCACCAGGTCGCACCCCTGGCTGTGCGGCTCCGCAGCTCCCGCAGAAGCAAAGGTTTTGTTCTCACTGAAATGCCTTTTCAAATGGAGCATTTCTCCTTTCTGATTTACACAGCTACGCGCCGCCGGGCTTTTTATTATTAACAGTCTTGACATCGGCAAAAAAGCTGCCGCAGCCCTCCGAATGGCAATGAAAGAGGAACACTCGGGGGGCAGCCGGATCGCCTGAATCCGGACAAGCGTTTGCAATTTAAGGGAGGAACCGTCCCAGGCTTCGCTTCGTCCCCGCGCCGGGCTGCGGGGCAGGAGCCCGCGGCAGCTGGCCCCTCGCCAAGCGCAATTCAATCAAAGGCAGTGGGGTAATTGACTTCATGTCTCCCAGCAGGGCCTGCCGCCAGCCGGCGCTTTAGCCAAGATCAAGACTCAACAGAGGAAAACAAAGGAAAAATTAATTCAGAAAGGTCCCCGGCTGGTGCTGTGCCTGGAATCTGGCTATTGATGTCGGTGTCCCAGGGGCCCTGGCGTGCCTCCAGCCTGCCATGGAAATAAAAAGCCGGCACGTGCAGCCGGGGTGCAGCCTTCTCCTCTCCCCCTAGAAGGAGCCAAGTCCTGCTGGCCGGCCCTTCCTCCCACTGGTGATGGGATGGGGACCCCTCTGCCTCCCAGCCTTCCCCGCTGGAGCCGGTGGCAGCGGGTGCCGGCATGGCTGCAGCCGGCCCCAAGCCCAGAGCTTCCCCCGAGCGTGGCAGGGATGTGCTGTGGGTGCCGAGGCTGTACGTGGTCTTGCCAAATTGTAGTCTGAAAATGGTGGGGAGCTCCATCAAACTGATGAGGGCAGGCGAGGTGGCTTTACTCCCGCTCACGCAAGCAACGACTGAAGCCCATCAGATTTCTTCTACACGAGGAGAGAGACTTTGCAGTGATGAAGGACCTAAAGAATTCATCTTTATTTGCATTAAGCCATTCTGAAACACTATCATCTCGTGGGAAAGAAGGAGGGATTGAGATTTCCTTTGGCTCGGTACCTGGGGTGGGAGGTGCGGATGCAGTTTTCCCCCTCGCAGAGCCTTTCTAGCAGGATGTAAAGCAAAACACGTACCAGTGTGTGGTGCCAGCCCCGGTGCCACCCGTAGCGCTGCCCGTGGGCACCGGGACGGCAGCCAGCCAGAAGCACAGGAGCCAGCCAGAAACACAAGAGTCAGACAACATGTGGAGAAGATGAATTTCCAAGCCTGCAAAGCCAAATCTGATTTGTTTATTTAAAAAA
>RSEF01000004.1:637515-681929 GCA_003993805.1 Himantopus leucocephalus
AAAAAAAAAAAGGGAAAAATCAACAAACAAGCAGACCTGGGGCATCCAGTGCTGTGGGCGTGAGCACAGCCCGGTGGTGCTGTAACTTTGGGAGTCCTGAACTTGCTTCAACAAATAGGAATCATGGAGGATGCCAGAGGCACCGGCAGGCTCTGGTTATTAGAAATCTCCCAGGGAAGAGCATGAGCCCTTTGCATAGCCAGGGGGTAGATGCAAGCCAGCCAGGGTGGCAGCTGCAGCATGATGAGAAGGTGTAGGCTGGACCTGCACCTTCCCTGGGACACAGCACCACCATCGAAGTGGAGAGAAGGAGACAACCTACAAGTTTGGGGTCTATAGAGGTACCTCTCCATCCGCTGTGATGTTTTGTGGGACCGTGCAGGGAACAAGGAGGGTGTTCACCCGGCTGAGGTGGCGGCTGCTCAAACCCTAAGGAAGGAGACGCTGCAGCAGAAACCTGAAGGTCTGCCGCTAACAAAGGCAGGAGGTTTATTGATCAACAAATGGGAAATAATGGTCCTAATCACAAGCAGCCTGGTATTGATAGAGCTGAGTTAATAATGCTTAAAGGGAGGGAAGGAAAGGTCAACGTACAAGTGAAAAATTGACTGCTGTCTCATTAGGCCCGGATGCTTATATTATTAAATATAAACTTGGCAGTGCACCTCAAGTAAACCAGAGAACATAAATTATGTAAATTCATCTCCCACCTTTCTACTGCACTACATTAAAGGAAGCAGGGTAAGACCCGAAGTACATGATAAAGGCGGGAGATTAAAAGGAAATGCACATAAGCTTAAGGGTTATAAATTAATTTAAATATGAGGACTGTTAAGATCCTCTAGCATAACCCTGGCCATAAAATTTCCTCCAGGCGTTCTTCTATGAAGCCTTCAACCTTTGTCTGAACAAGAGCATATCCTCCAGAAGGACATCGAGGTTTGATTTAAAGGCAGGGCATAATAGAAAAAGCACTATATCCTTAATAAGCTAATGGAAAGCTCATCTCTCATATCCAGTATAAATGTATTTTGTTTTACTTTCCAGAGAGGCTGGTTGCCAAGCAGGAAACTTTAAGGGAAAAAATTTTCTTTTCTCATTAGGACTAGAAAATCTAGAAAACCAGTATAAGTAAAAGATCAAAACATCAATAATTTCAGGCTGGTATTATGCATTTAAAAGTAGAAAGAGCATTCTCTTTAAAACTTGCTTCTTTTCATGTTGGCATATTACAGGTCAGAAATGAACCTTTACCTGTGCATCCCACTGGGAATCTGATGTTTGACATTTTTAAAGCAGTAGGATTATCCCAGTAAGTTTGCTTCTGTGTAAAACCACCTGTCATTCTAAAGGTGCTGCTGCCCTGACAAAAATCAGACAGGCGTTTCTGCTCTGGCATCCCAGGGAAGCAGAGTCCTCAGGGCCACCGAGGTATGAGCCCCGTCACTGTCGCAGCAAGAATGTGCCGGTGAGGAGGAGGAAGAGGATGGGCTGGTTGGCATGAGACATGCCATCGCTGCGTGGCGAGAGGATAACCGGAGGGTTATCCTAGTTAATAACTTTCTCCCCATCGGTGATTAACACCATCTCCTGATTAATAGCTGGGAAAGAGGTACTGCATTTTGTTGCAACTTCCAAAAAAAAAAAATCAGTGCCGACAGGGCAGGGAGCAGGTCTTAGAGGAATGACACTGACTGCTCACAGAAGTCTCTCTGCTCCACTGCACCACCGGGTTTAGAAAACTGATGAAGATTTACACTCTTTCAGGTTGCCGCCTTTTTGTCAGGTCTGGTTGAGATTGAGCAGTGAGTTAGAAAAATTGCGGGGGGTGGGGAGGGGAGGGCAGGGATGTTGCATGAGCCCCAGCCCCGTGGGGACCAGGCCAGCACTGACTACAGGCACGAGCCGTCGCTGCTCCTTGCAGGGTGTTTCCAGAGAAAAGGAGGTCAATCCTGTTCGCCACAAGACATGGGTATCACAAGGAAGCCCAAAGCACAGACTGCAGTCCTGCGTTGTTGTCACTTAGAGCTCCCTGCAAAGCTACCCTGAATTTACCATCTAAAACCCTTAGCAACATTAGTTGGAAATGTTTTGTGCAACTGTTCAGAAAGTCACTGTTGGTTCAGCTCGCCTGTGCCTGGCTGTCTCCATGAGATGTCATTCCTGAGAGCCTTGCCTGCATGGAACACGGTGACCAAGACTGTCGCAGGCTAAAAATAACATCTCCATTAGTTGCCATCCCTGACAACTTCTCTTTGTAGCCGGATTTCTCAAGGAAACAAGGCTGCTGCAATCGTGTTGCACCTTTGCCTTTTGACCCCACGAATCACTTTCAGATCTTTTGGCCACTTTCAGGGAGATGTGGCAGCAGGGTGGAAGTCTCGAAGGCAGCTGAGCTGCTGCAATCTCAGCAAAATTACCTAGGTGGGTGGAAGAGAGAGAGTCAGTCTTGTAACCCCACGTGGGAAAGGGTTACAGCCAGACCTCTGGTAGTGAGCAGCAGAGAAGCCACCGAGGCCAGGGGGGAGGCACAGCCCGACTGCAGCAGCTTTGCTCACATTCGATATCTTTTTAAATAGCAAATAATCCAACCACAGAGCCCCTGCGGCGCGGGCTCCCGGGCCATGGGGAGCTCACCAGAGCACTGCCAGCAGCACGGGTGGACGGCTTCAAGCTGCCCCTGAAGTGATTTAATCCCTAATAACAATATTTGAATGCCTGACAATTAGAGAAGAACTCTCACGCCGCTTGCTTGCCAGGATGTGAGCATAATCGTTTCTAAGACCCCTCGCTAAGCTGTAATGCTAATCAGTATTAAGATTGCTCTTTTTCAGAGCAGAGGGCTACAATTAACCCCGGCACACCATGCAGCGATTGCTGGAAGCTGGGCTGGAGGCTGGGCTTGCTCGGAGACCTGGCAGGGAGCTGGCGACATCTTGATGCATTGCATGTGTTTTATTTGTAGGCAAGAAACACCAGTCGGGGTGGTTGTGTCTCAGTCCTGTCTCCTTTCAGGAGGACTGATCCAGGGGCTGCTTCTTGCCAGCAAGAACCTACGGTCCCATCTCTGGATGGGTGGGAGCATCCTGAAGCAGAGGTATCTGAGCAAAGATGGAAATAGGGCCGGGTCTCAGAGGTACTGGTACCCAGCTGGGGTACCGGGGCTGCACCATCGGCTGAAGGGAGGCAGTGAAGGTCCATGACGCTGTGCCACTCAGCCTCAGTGTCCCTGAGAGCTAGCTGTGAATCTCTGGTGTGTGACTTGCATGTGGTGGAAACTACCCCCTTAGCTTTCCTTTTGAAAGGGAATTCTCAGCCTGCCTTGGCCTCTTCATTTAATCTCCTCGTAATGGATACTCATCAAGCCATTGCCTCCCCGCCTTGGCATTTGCTTCCTTTCTAGTTGCTAGCACTCAAACCCTCACTGCTGCGTAACAGAGGAGGGAAAATGCGCAAATCGCTTTTTATTCAACAGATGGCTTGAGAAACCCAAGAAGGCTTAGCCCTATGTAGAAGGCACTTGTTTTAAGGATGCTTCATACGGCAGAACTGGAACACATGGTTTCCTTTCATCACTTATGTCAAGACTGGGGTTGGGCTAAGAGGTGTCACCCCCCACCACCACTGCATGCCTTCCTCCCTTGAGCTATGTGGCAAATCTCTTCTTTCCTTTCTCTCAATCTTGATACTTTCCCTCTGATCTATCATCTCAGGTTTATTTTCCATGATGCAGAAAGAGCCTCATCGAGCGGGCAGGAGCAGAGCCTCTCAGCAGAGCGCCTTTGCTTGTCGGGTTATTTCTCTTCCACGTCAGGATATTTTTTTTCCTTCCTCTTTCTGCACAGCAGCCAAGGAGGGAAATTCTTCACCCTGGCCCTAGGAGGAATCAGCCCCTGCCAGGGGCTGGCGTGGCTTGGGGATGACATGCAGCTCTGCCCAGGGTTGATGGCTTCACACCCAGGTTCATTGTGCTGTATGGTCCAGAGCGTGATGTGCTGTAAGGCCGTGTCTTCTTTTGCCAGAGTTGGCTTGGTGTTGAGCAGAGCACAGAACCGGCCAGTGGGTACCAGAAACCTCCTGTGGTTATAAAACAAGAAAACCAAAATAGCTTTAAATGCTTTTCACACTGCGTAGGCTTAAGTGGTTTTTAAAACGGGCTTGGTTTGCCCTGGATGTGGTAAACAAGTTCTTCTGAGTCCTGGAGGGCTGTCAGTGTGCAAGAGATCGAGCATGGCATGGACGGGCAGCCCGAGCCACAGCAGTAGCTAAACGTCCCTCAGGTGCCTCAGATAAGCCCTGTACCTGGGTACAAAGGTCCTTTAGGTAGGGGTGCTTTGTGCAAGGGGTCGATGAGGGCTAGAGCTGCCATACAATAACCTTATTGAAGGCACTGTCAAATTCTTTTTCCATCTCACGGGTCCACCTTGAGCAGTGCTGGGGGCTCAGACCACACGTGGACTGTTCGAATGAGCTGTGCTGGTGCAGGCTGCTCTGCCCAGCTGGGTCCCAGCAGTGCACGGGACCTCTCACCAGGCGGGTAAGAGTGGATCTCACCCCGACAGCTTCCCCGGGCTAGATGACCCTCTCCCTGGGACAAGCCGGGAGTCGGAGAGTCGCGGTGTCTGCCACTAGATTGTGCAGTGAGGTTAGATGTGCCACACAGATCGTGTCTGATTTTTTTTTCTTCTCTTCAAAGCAAAGACCTTTTTTAGCGTGCGAATAAATGCTCTCCTAAAAGAGAAAACACCATCTGCTCCTAAGCACAAATTTAATTTTCCAAAGCGTTAGATTTAAATAAGATCCACAGGCTCAGGGTAGTGGCTGGGGGAGCCTGTGATGGGGGTTTGCCCCTTCTGCATCTTGCTGAAAGCAGATGTCTTAGTTTATGGGAGGGCGACGTGGTGCCTGCAATGAAACAGGGTTTCTGGCAGCTGCAGACCCCACAAACTCCCTGAGCTCCCCAAGGCCTGATGGTTAAACTGGTGCTTCCAGGTAGAGCATTGGCATGCAGACAAACGACCAGGAGCCAGTGGAGTGGGGGCCCTGCCATGCACAGCCGGTGCCCTGCGGGGCTCCACCTCCTCCATCACCCTCAGGGGAGTCGGCGAGCGGGAATTAACAGCTGCAGCGAGGCGCTTTCTTGTGCACAGCGATTTGTTGGGTGATCTGGAGCAAGGGTGTGCACCTGGCTGTTCTTCCTTGTGTGGGTGCTAAAAGTGCCAGCCAGCTCACCAGTTACACCAGTGGAGGGCTCCGGCACAAGCCCTTTGGAGCGCTGGTCCCATGTCAGCTGAGCCGCGTGGCCCTCACGCGCTTTGCCTCTCTTGCCTTCCAGCCGCTGGTGTTGCTGATGGAGTGGCCTGAAGCCACCAACTTTGCCTGCCTGATCGCAGGCTACTGCCGTCTCCTGGTGGACTCTAAGAAGATGATCTTCTCCAGGGCCCCCAGCCAGCCGCCCCCGCCTCAGATTATCAAGGCAGGTACGTTTCAGCCTCTGCTTTCTGTGCGAGCCCCTTCCCCAGCCGCCCCCTCCTCCTCCCCCCTCTGCCCAGGGCCCTGCAGCATTAGAGAGGAGAAGGGTTTCTTTGGCATCTCCCCTCTGCTCCATTCCCCCCGCAGAGCCAGCAGACCTCCTTTTAACCAGAAAACAAGCAGCAAGGAGGCAAGTCCTCATTTTGGATAGGCTTTGACCTCTGGTGTGAGTTTGGGCGCTAAATGCTCACTGCAAGTGTTGTTCTGGCAGCTCCTAGAGCAGATCCAGGAGGTGCCGTTTGAAAAGACCTGTCATGCTGCCAGCTAAAGGCTGGGTCCTCGCAGAACAGCCTGTGCGTTGCTGCAGGGATGCAGCACACGGTCCTTGGCCGGCATCCCGGCTCCGGAGACCGATGTGAGTGCATGCACTCAGCCAGGGACTGCGCTCCTGCTGCCTTTGGACGCTGCTGCCTTCATCGGTGGGGGTGTGGGCTGCACGGGCAGCTCTGCAAGCATGGCTGCTCTGCTGATTTCCTAAGTCAGGAAGGAAACTTGGATGTCCCAGCTTTTCAGGTGGCCAGCCTGATGCAGGGAGCAGAGGGCTGGTCTGGGCACAGCAGGAGACCCGAACAGCTAAAGACAGGTTCTGGCCCACCAGGCACCAATGTTCTGTTCCTTGAGGATGGATTGCAGGTGTGAGTCAGCCTCAAAATGATCAATGATTCTCAAAAGTGATTTCAAACAAGAGCCAACCATGAGCCACATGCTGTTGTTCCATGCAGGTGTTCATATCAAATATGTTTTGCATAGGGAAATATAAAATACAGGATCAGTGGCTGGAGACAGGCAAAATACCAACCCAGCTGGCTCTCGAAGGTTGCTCCAGACCTGCCAAGTGACACTGCAGCTCCAGAGAGCTGTGACAGGTCTTCAGTTTAGCTGGCAGACTGTCAAAACGGCCTCCTTGAGATGGGACTAGCTGCGGGAGGTGGGAGGAGTGCCGAGAGCTAGCAGGGTCCTTGGGAAAGGACTTGGTGCCTCTGAGGTCTGAGGAAGGCATCCGGACACGGACTTAGCACATGTGGGAGGACACACTCACAAGAGGCATCAGGAAAGCATCTGCAGCAACCTCAGAGAATCCAGGGAAAGACCTGGCAGGTGATGTTGGTGTAAGTATACACGCATGGTTTCCTTTCTTTTCTTCACCTCTTACACTGTGCTCTCTGCTCTGGGTGCCCTACAGAAACACATTTAGTCACATTTTGCTATGAGTGGGGGGTGTTTCCAACCTAACTGGCTGTCTTCAGAGTGGTCCTTCCCTGGGTCATGTCACCCTGAGATGGGCTACAGGGACACATGGGGCACATGGCTGTGGGGAGTCAGAGGAATGTGGTAGGAAGCAGAGAGCATCCCAGAAGATCCCCAGGGGCTCGGAGGGAGGCTGGTGGCTCCCACAGTTACTGGGCGCTCAGGGGATGTCTCAGCACGTGCGAGTGGTGTGTTTTCACACTCTAGGAACAGTGATAATAGCCAGGATTTTTGCTCAGGGCGATTTTGCTTCGTGGGCATGGTCCAAACCTCTGCCAAAAGGGATAGTAGATCTTGCCCCTTTCTTGACAGTCTCAAGAAACCAATGTCACTCTGCAGGGGGCTGGAGCGAGTGTGGGGGGAAGTCACGGTGTGGGTTGGACAGCAATGGAGCAATGGATTCATGGTCTTCATACCACAGAGTTAGCCCCTCTCTGGATGGCCTGGTCTATCCTCAGGGGTGCAACGAAAACCTCACTGACCAGTGGAGCGGAACAGTTTCCCTGCAGACCCAGCACACAGCCCAGCCGCTCGGGCATCCTTCAGGAGGAGTGAGTTTAGTGTGTATCGAGAAAACAAAGTCTGCACACAGTTCTGGTCTCCCTATGGCTGCAGGCTGAGCTGTCAGGCGCTAGGCGGATCACAGGGAGCAGGGACTGCTGATCATTAACACATCTCTGCAGGAACGATGAGAAAGCCCCACTGGGATGAATCAAGTTAGCCCAGGCTTTGACTTCCCAGGCTGCAGGCAGGCTGTGCCAGAATCTTAAATGTAAAATCGAGCCCTGGCCCATGATTTTGGCCTAGAAGAGGCACACATTCATCTTGCCTGAGGCCCATTAAAACCTCCTGCTGAACTGCAGACATTTTTAGAAATGCACGCTCTGTCCGGATGCTGTCAGTTAGATCCATCTCTCCACATTTCCCTGCGGAGCCATATGCCAAATCCTTTCCCGTCCGCAGGAAGGGTTGTGCTGTGCCGGAGCTGCACAGGCAATTCACCTCCCTGCCCCTTCCTCTCCCTGCTCCCACCAGCAACCATCATCAACCAAGCAGCTCCATGCCCTTGGTTGCTCTTGCAGCTCTTCAACAGGACCTTCTCCCCCGGAGCATCCAGCAGCTGGATTATGGATTTTAAGGTTTTGGTCCCATTCAGCAACAGGCTCTGGCTCAGCGTGGGCAGCCAGCGAGGCTGTCCAAGCGGGGCAGGCTGATTGCGTGACCCATCAGAGGTGTCTGGCTTTGGGAAAGCCTCTGCTTCGCTCCATGCCGCCCCACCGCAGCCCAGCGCTGAACGCACGTCCCCAGCTGCGGCAGCCTTGCATTCACTCACACAGCTGTCATTTCTCAGTACTGGTATGTCCATAAATGAGAGGGATGTTGTTTTGATTGGGATTTTAGCATTGCAGGTGATGAACAGTATAATGCAAACGTGTGTTTGGGGAGACAAATTGTCCAATTTGTTGAGCTAATGAATTTAATTAGGATTTATTTGATTTAATTTATACTTGGTAAGATGGAGCCTGCATCCCCCTGGCAGCCGTTCTCAACACAGCTGCACAATTCAACCTGCAATGCAGACAGATGCCCCTCCTGAGGGCTGGACCACTGGCCAGAAGTTCAAGCAATATTTCAGCCTCTTGCCTCGCACGAGGGAGCAAGGGGGGGGCTGTGCAAGGAAATGCTTAACAGCAGGAGCAGGGAGCTCTTTTGGAGCTAGCCTGATCCGATAGCTGTCAGCCAGGCAGAAACAACGCATGGATCATGGGCAGCAAGGGACAAGGGACGGGGAGGGGGCGTCTGTCACTTAAAGTCAGCCAAGCTACGTTGGATGTCTCCCCGAAAGGCAATATTGCACCACGTTTAGCAGCTTCCTGAGGAAAACTGCTTGGTCTGGCCAACGTTATGCAAAAATGGTGACAACTATTCCTTCTTGCCGTATAGCGCGTGAACTGGCAGACTGAGGCTGAAGGTCCTCACTCGTGCGTGCAGCCAGCCTGCTCCTGTTGCCCTCTGAATACGGCTGATGGCTCGCTGTCGTGGTTTAGGCCACTCGGCCATGAAGCACCCGCATCCCCGCGTCCCGGTGCCCGCTGTGTTGGCCAGCCCTCCTCTGGTTCTGCCCAGCTCTGCCTCCCAGCAAGCTACTGGGATCTCACTTCCTCTCCCTGCTGCTGTCATGCAGCACAGAAATAAGACATTTTCCCAGGTAGCCAGCACAGAGCAGTAAGAAAACTGAGACATTTAGGAAACAAACCCGTCAGGAAAGGTTAAAGGAATTTGCTGTGGTTAGTCTAGAAAAGAGACAGATGGGGAGATGGAGAGGGAGCAACGGGACAATATTTCTTATGTCTAAAGGTTGTTTGTAAAAGGTCACTGATCAGTTGTGCTGCTGGTCCATGGTGTCATTGATGTAATTCCTCACAAAAAACAGCTTTAGGGTCAATACTTTCTTATCGTAAATGTCATCATATTTAACTTTATGAAATTTGCAAGACTAAACTGCATAGCATGTAAACATTTTGGAGACAGTGGAGCAAACCACACAAGGTAGCCTGTTCCATCAGTGTGTCACGGGGCTTTTGCTGGCTGGAGCTCAACTGCTTCTAAATCCTGTCCAGCCACCCTCTAGGCTCTTCTGGCCCCTGTCATGGCTATACCCCAGCCACACCTAAGGGCTTCACTAAAACACTTTCAACAGCTCTTTGTTAATGGGAATCCAGATTTTATTGATTTAGGAAAAAAAAGGCATGTCAGCTTCTTCAATACCACGTGGGGGTTTTTTGAGCTGGCCATCTTCCACGTCCACCATGTAAATCTCTGTATGTCCCTCTCCCTCCTGCAGCCTCCAGGTCTTCATTTCTCTCCTTGTTGCAGGGAGGATGTCTCAGAACCAGAAGGTCCCTTGTCTTCAAGTGTCAGCAGTCCCCCCCTGCTCTTGGTGGCAATGCACTTGGTATCCCTCAGGGCTTACCCCTTTCCTCTAGAGAGACCCACACACTCAAGTGGGGAGGCCAAGGCAAGTGTGGTGCACACAAAGCCGCCCGTGGGAATGTGCTCCCCTCCATCACACACGCGTTTATGAAGGTTGCTTTAGTTACAGTTTTCCTGCCTCAGAGGTGGAGTACAGACAAGCTGATCACCGGAAATCCCTTCCAGCCCATGATCTGCTCGAGGAGCTAGTCAACAGGACCCCCTGGGAAACTGCCCTCAGGGACAAGGGTGCGAAACAGAGCTGACAGATCTTCAAGGACGCTTTCCATAGAGTGCAAGAGCTCTTTATCCCCAGGTGTAAGAAATCGGGAAAGGAGGGTGAAAGACCAGCATGGCTGAGTTGAGAGCTGCTGGTCAAACTAAAGAGCAAGAAGGAAAAGCACAGGTAGTGGAGCAGAGAGGTATACTGGGAGGAGTATAGGGACACTGCCTGGTTGTGTAGGGATGGGGCCAAGGTGTGGATGGAGCTGAACTTGGCAAAGAATGCAAAGAATAAGAAGGGCTTCTACAGGTACATCAGCTAGAAAAGGAAGGTCAAAAAAAGTCTGCCTTCCCTCATAAACATGACTGGCAGACTTGTAACAACAGATGAGGAGATGGCTGAGGTACTCAACAACTTTTTTGCCTCAGTCTTCACTGGCAACCTCTCTTCCCACACCTCTCAAGTGGATGGACCACAAGACAGAGACTGGGGGAGCAAATCCTTCTCACTGTAAGAGACGATCAGGTTCGTGACCACCTGAGGAAACTGAACATACAGAAGCCTATGAGACCTGACGAGATGCATCCCAGAGACCTGAGGGAACTGGCTGATGCAGTTGCCAAGCCACTCTCCATGACATTTGAAAAGTCATGGCAGTCAGGTGAAGGAAAGGTGACTGGAAAAAGGGAAAAATCACACCCATTTTTAAAAAGGGTACAAAGGAGGACCCTGGGAACTACCGACCTGTCAACTCACCTCTGTGCCTGGGAAGATCATGGAACAGATCCCCCTGGAAGCTATGTTAAGGCACATGGAGGACAGGGAGGTGATTTGAGACAGCCAGCATGACTTCATCAAGGGCAAGCCTTGCCTGACCAACCTAGTGGCCTTCTATGATGGAGTGACTACATCAGTGGACAAGGGAAGAGCTATGGATGTTGTCTATCTGCACTTCTGTAAGGCCTTTGACACACTCCCCCACAACATCCTTCTCTCTGAATTGGAGAGAGATGGATCTGATGGGTACTGTTCAGTGGAAGAGGAATTGGTTGGATAATTGCATCCAGAAAGTAGTAGTCAACAGCTCAATGTCCAGAGGGAGATCAGTGACGAGTGGTGTCCTGCAGGGGTCTGTACTGGGATCAGTACCGTTTAGTATCTTCATCAATGACAGAGACTGTGGGATTGACTTCAGCAAATTTGCAGATGACACCAAGGTGAGTGGTTCGGTTGACACACTTGAGGGACAGGATGCCAACCAGAGGGACCTAGACAAGCCCAAGAAGTGAGTCCATGTGAACCTCAAGGCCAAGTACAAGGTCCTGCACCTGGGTCAGGGCAACACCTGTATTGATACAGGCTGGGGGATAAAAGGATTGAGAGTAGCCCTGCTGAGAAGGACTTGGGTGTGCTGGTGGATGAAAAGCTGGACATGAGCTGGTAACGTATGCTCACAGCCTAGAAAGCCAACTGTATCCTGGGCTGCACCAAAAGAAGCATGGACAGCAGGTCGAGGCAAGTGATTCTGCCTCTCTGCTCCACCCTGGTGAGACCCCACATGGAGTACTGTGTCCAGCTCTGGAGCCCTCAGTACAGGGAAGACATGGACCTGTTGGAGCAGGTCCAGAGGAGGGCCATGAAGATGATCTGAGGGAGGGAACACCTCTCCTAGGAGGACAGGCTAAGAGAGTTGGGGTTTTTAGCCTGGAGAAGAGAAGGCTCCAGGGAGACCTCATAGTGGCCTTTCAATATTTAAAGGGGGCTTATAACAAAGATGGTGACAGACTTTTTAATAGGGCCTATAGCAATAGGACAAGGAGTAAAAGAGGGTAGATTCAGACTAGATATAAGGAAGACATTTTTTATGATGAGGGTGGTGAAACACTGGAAGAGGTCACCCAAAGAGGTGGTAGATGCCCGATCCCTGGAAACATTCAAGGTCAGGTTGGACGGGGCTCTGAGCAACCTGATCCAGTTGAAGATGTCCCTGCTCACTGCAGGAGGGTGGGACTAGGGGACCTTTAAAGGTCCCTTCCAACCCAAACCATTCTGTGATCTACATATGCAGGACATTTCTTCCTACACTCATTACTGGCAGATAGGCCCAGCAGGTTGTGGAAGATGATTTTTCAAAACACCAGCCAGGTGGCCTGGCTGTGCCGCAGGGAGCATGTGTGTCCCACTGCAGTCTGGCACACCAAGGGCTGGAGGGCAGAGAGCACGTGGATGCTTTTCCAGGGTGAGCAGGATCTTCCCCATGCTGTTTTCCCTTCTCCCGGGTGCTGCTGCTAATGTGCCTGTTGTGATTTTGGTTTAGATTACATCAACGCACACAACCTGCACCGGCCTGCCGCAGCGGGGCACGCGGGAAAGAAAGAGAGCGGGTTGGTGGGTGGCTCTGCCACCGGACCAGCCGGAGCTCCAGCCGCCAGGGCTTCGGACTCGGAGCTCATCAGCTTTTGCTACCTGCATATGCGAGAGCAGAGGAAGGAAAGAGAGAGCAGGACGGATATCAATGAAAACCTGATTTTTTTTGAGGAAACTCGACCCAGGACCAAATCCGATCCCACTTCCAAAAGCTCTGGCCAAGGCTACAATGGGGCAGCTAATGAGTATGACCCAGATGGCCTTGACCAAGACAGGCACGCGAGCAGGGCCAGGGCGCACACCATAGACACCCACCTGCGGAGTGATGCCTCGCACTTCTACTGCGAGTCCTGCCAAGCCAAAATCAAGAGCCGGCTGGCCTCATGCAAGGGGGGCAAGCCTGGCAGCGCCCGGGACAATATGGTGGACTTGATGTCGCTTCCTCCTCCCGGGAGCGATGAGGAAGAAGACGAGACGACATCCCTGCTCCCTGCCATCGCCGCCCCCCCTCCCGGCTTCCGAGACAACAGCTCGGACGAGGATGACCCCAAGCGCCGGGCGGCTGCCCAGAGCCAGGAGCAGGGCCGGCACCTCTGTGGCATCCTCTATGACGAGATCCCTGTCACGCTGATAGACAACGTGCAACCACGGACAGTCCGAGACCATGCCCAAGAGCTGGATGATGCCCTGGTGTCCACCCTGCAGGCACTGGAAGCCCTGGCTGCTTCAGAGGATTGTTCGCATCCCCCGCCACAGCAGACAGCAGGTATTTCAGTGGGTGTGACCTTCTTTTTTCCCTATAGCCTTTCTTTCCTACGGTACATCCTTCCCTTTAGTCTCCTTCTCCCATCCTATATGTGATTCTGGAGCGGCTTCTAGTAAAAACTAAGTTGGGCCAACAGGCTGTAGCAGGAGCAGCCAAGTTACTGCTCAGAAGATTTCTAAGAAGCTGAGGTGGGACTCCTCTCCCTGACAGTGGCTGAAGGAGTCTCTTGGTTATCCCATACCTGCCATGGTCCACGTGCCACGATGCTGGGGTGAGGTACTAACAAACCAGTACTGTGAGCGTGACTTCCTCCCTGCTGTGAGGGACCCCGCTCAGCTGGTACCTTCGACCCTCCATCTTCGCACATTCCCACCCGGGTTTTGCAGTGTGTGAGCCCTTCACAGGGCAAACCTGTTGCCAGATTGGTGTCTCTGGGACCAGCCTCCTGGCAGCACCGTCCTTTGTCCCTCTCCCCACCTTGGTTGCCCTACTCACTCTGGCAGAGTAGCTGTTGCCGGATTTTCCATCTTGCTCCAGACAAGTCCCTGTAGCTCTGCTATCACTAACACTGGAAAGCTTCCCAGGACCTTTTCCCAGGCCAAGAGCTCTTGCTGAATTGAGCTAGCAAGCCAGCTCAATGCTGACAAGTGATGTCTCAAAAGCATTAACTCTTAGTTGTGGGAAGTCACTAAAATTTCTCCTGTGGGATGCTGTCTCCTGCATTCCTGGGACCCTCCTGCCGCATGGAGTTCCCCTCTCCTCTGCGTAGCCGTGTGGTGTGAGTGTTGTCGTGGGGTTTTCTTTGTGTCCCTCCTCAGGTCTTATTGTCCTGGCTGCCATCACTCCTGAGTCATCCTTGGATTCTGGCCATGAAACCAACTCTTCAGAGCTAACTGATGTCTCGGAGATGGTCTCTGCTATGAAGCAGCATCAGAACGCAGCCTACTTCCTTGCTCAACACATCAACAAAGAAAACCTCCTGTCCAGAAAGGACTTGCCTTTCCGAATCCAGAGCTGTGCTGCCCAGGCTGTTCTCACCTCACCCTATCCTCTCAGCCGCCAGGAGCCGAGCCCTTCCCTGAAGCCAGCTTTCTCTCACCAAAGCCCCGACCTTACCAACTGCATGAGCAAACAGGAGCAGCCGCACGCTGAGCGGAGCTACACCTTGGCTGTCCAGCCGGTGGTGACCCCCCAGCTTAACGAGCAGAACAGGGGGGCTCCAGCGCCAGGCTCTGAATGCAAAGGTGCAGGCCATGCAAAAGCTGCCTTTGAGGTATCTCTGCCTGCCACAGCAGCCCTGAGCAGGGAGCAGTCACAGGACCTACAAGAGAAGACACCCAAAGAGGTCCAGCCAAGCTCCAAGCTCCTCCTGGATCAAAAAGGTGGTGTCACTCCAGCCATCATTTCAGCTGCTCTGCAGCAAGTGGCAAATGCAAAATGCTCAGCTCCCCAAGTGGTAGCAGCCTCAAAAGAAGACAAGAACATGAATGGTACCAGCAGCTGTGCATCAGCCAGCAGCAAGCCTTTGAAACTTAAAGGAGGTCCACAAACTGCAGAGACATTATGCAACTGTCAGCAGCAGCAGCAGCAACTCTCTCCACAGCAGCACTGTGAAGTTTCTCCAAGTCCTAAAGAAGCTCATGGCAGTAAGGCTGAAGCTTTCCACCTCACCTCAGCAGGTGAGGAGATGATGCCCGGTAAGACTTTTGCCTCTAAAAGCTACCAGCAAAAAGTGAGTAGAGATGCTCCAGGAAAAGCCACAAGTGGAGAGCCAGGTCAGAAGGCAAGTGGGGAAGCCACGAGCCTCGTCTTTCAGAAACACACAGCTCCTTCAAACCAAGGACAGAAAATCCAACAGGAAAGTTCAGCCAAAAGCTTAAAAGCTGAAGGTAGCAATCTGCACTCTCCATCACCTGGTAGCACTTTCAGGAGTGCCAGTGAGGAACCCAAAGGGCCAATCCAGCTGGTGCCCAGATCCGAGAGCCTGCAGATCAGCACTGTGCCTTCCAAAAAAGTAGAAAAAGTCCTGGAGGTGACCCAACAAGATGCTGATGTCCCAGCTAAACCCAAAGCTCCAAAAGCTCCCTTCAGGTTGAGGAACCTGTTCTCTGCAACATTTCCGACCCGGCTGAAGAAGGAGACGGATGAGCGGCAGGCCCAGCTGCAGAAGGTGAGGCAGTATGAGCTGGAATTTCTTGAAGAGCTGCTCAAGCCAAAGAGCAAAGGTGACCTCCCACCACAGGAGTATCTGCACCCTCCTGCCCCTGGGCGCTGCAGCTGCCAGCTAAGGAGCAGTCCTGTGCAAAAAGTCCCAGGGATGTCCAGGGAGCAAAGGCGCAGCTGTGACTGCAAGCGGATTTGCAGAGGGGTGAGGCCACCCCCTAACCAGTTGGTGATGCCAGAACTGGAGAGACGAGGGAGGGATAAAGTTACCGATGACCAGAAGCAGGCAGAAGCCATTAGGTTGACAAGCACGAGCAGCCCTTCCAAAGGCAAGCGGATACGATCCACAAGTTTAGAGTCCAGAGACTACCGGTCAGATCCAGAGAACAGCGTGTCCTGTTTGACAACATGCGCTTCCCGGGGGGAATGCATGGGTGCTCCACACTACAGGAAGCTCTTGCGTCGCTACAGTGTCAGTGAAATAGATAAGACTGATAGGACATCCCTGTCCTCTGACATCTACCAGAACATCTATACAACCAAGCAGAAAGGCCCCCAGAAAGAGCCCGAGCCCAGCATCCTTTGTCCTGTTCTGAAGAGCAAAATCCTGGAAGCCTCTGGAGCAGCTGACCCCTCCTATGTCCAGATAGCTCAGGAGAAAAAGAACCAGAAGGGTTCAGCAGTGTTCTCTGTCCAGGAGGAGATGTATCCAAGTCCTGCTGAGCTGCGGGATGAAGACATGGAGGATGAGAAGTGCTGCTCCATCCGGTACTGCTTCTACTACAGGAAATGCGATGTTGCAGACGATGGGAGCGAGAAGGATGAGCTGTCCTATTCCATCCCCATGCAACTACTCCCAGGAATGAAGCTGGACAATCAGATGGTCCCAGTCATGAGCAGGACTCTTCAGGTCCTAGATGCAACAGCCTGCAGCAGTCCCAATGACAGTCAGACCCAGGAAATAGATTTAAGGACCTCCAGTTTTGAGGGGAGCTTGGCAAAGATCAACACCCTTCGAGGCCATGCCTACAGCTTTCCCAATGGGTTTCTGCAAGTGCAGCTGGACACCAATGAGCTCCTGACTATCCTGAGGCAGTGTGTGGTGAGCCCTGACGTCCGGGACTGCAAACCCTACATCTCCCAGCTGGCTGAGTACAAGCAAGAGCTCGCCCTCAAGTTCAAGGAGTTTCGGGCATCCTGCCGCCGCGTGGCAGCCGTCGACAAGAGTCCTACCCACATGCTCTCCGCCATCACGAGCAGCTTCCAGGTGCTAAGCAGCCTCATCGAGACATTTGTGAGGCTGGTGTATATCGTGCGCTCGGAGTCTCAGCGCCAAGAGCTGCTGACGAAGGTGGAGGAAGTGGTGAGAAACTACACCTTCCTCCTGAAGGCTGCGGAGGAGTCCACGGCCAGAACGCTGAGCCACCAGCAGACGGTGGAGCAGCTTGCCCGCCAGTCAGCCACGGTTGCCACTGTCATGGGCACACTCACGCGCTCCCTAAAGACGTTGATCAATAAGTAAGCCAGCTATGAAAACCAACAAGCCAGTGTGTGCTGGGCCATGTGCTAGTGGTTCTCAAATCACATAGGTCTGGTGAGGATGCATGTCTACAGGCCCACAGCTACTGGGTTCTGCAGTAGCGAAGACGCTCTTTTATCTCTGCAGAAGGGATGGTTGTGTTGGTGGTGTTTTTGAAGGGTAAATTCATGCCCTGTCACAAGCTGTGCAACCAGCTCGTCAGGGGTCTCAAGCAGCTGCTCTGCTTGCCCTCCCATGCTGGCTTGTTGGTGACGGTACCTGGGGGGCACAGTCATCCCATCTCCACGCTAGTTTGGTTTCATGTGGTTTTGGGCCTCACTTGTGCAAAGACCTTTGTGACAGTGTGTGGTGGGCCAGTGAGTTAGCAGAAACTGAGCGGAGATCTCCTGGCTTCACTTGGGCGGTTTGGAGCCAAAGCAATGTCTTGCCACGTAAACAGCTCTTCTGCCTCCAGGGTCTTCCTGGCCCACAAATGCAATGTAATTAGCAGCAGAAGGGATCTCGGGGGTGCAGGTGCCTGCTGCTACACTGAGACTTGGGAAGTAGTCCTAGCATGGGCCCTGGGGGACCATGGGAAGTAACCCTAGCATGCCATATTCCTGGGGCAGAGCTAGGTCACCCTAGCAGGATCTACCCACAGCTTAGGCATCAATGCCCTAGTCCTGAGCACACATACTGCCTGTGCAAAAGGCGAGGGCTTAATGCGTGCGAGTAGGGAGGATCCAGGGAACTACAGGCCTGTCAGTCTGACCTCAGTGCCAGGGAAGGTTATGGAGCAGATCATCTTGAGTGCCATCAAATGGCACATGCAGAACAACCAGGTGATCAGGCCCAGTCAGCATGGGTTTATGAAAGACAGGTCCTGCTTGACTAACCTGATGTCCTTCTATGACAAGGTGACCCGCTTAGTGGAGGAAGGAAAGGCTGTGGATATTGCCTACCTAGACTTTAGTAAAGCCTTAGACACTGTTTCTCACAGAGAAACTGGCTGCTCATGGCTTGGACGGGCGTACGCTTCGCTGGGTAAAAAACTGGTTGGATGGCTGGTCCCAAAGAGTGATGGTGAACAGAGTTAAATCCAATTGGCAGCCAGTCACAAGTGGTGTTCCCCAGAGGTCAGTATTGGGGCTGGTTCTGTTTAATATCTTTATCAACAACCTGTACAAGGGGATCGAGTGCACTCTCAGTAAGTTTGCAGATGACACCAAGTTGGGTGGGAGTGTTGACCTGCTTGAGGGTAGGAAGGCTCTACAGAGGGATCTGGACAGGCAGGATCGATGGGCTGAGGCCAGTGGTATAAGATTCAAGAAGGCCAAGTGCCGGGTCCTGCACTTGGGTCACAACAACCCCACGCAGCGCTACAGGCTTGGGGAAGAGTGGCTGGAAAGCTGCCCGGCGGAAAAGGACCTGGGGGTGTTGGTCAACAGCTGCCTGAATATGAGCCAGCAGTGTGCCCAGGTGGCCAAGAAGCCCAACAGCATCCTGGCTTGTGTCAGAAATAGTGTGGCCAGCAGGACTAGGGAAGTGATCGTCCCCCTGTACTCAGTACTGGTGAGACCCCACCTCGAATACTGTGTCCAGAGAAGGGAAACGAAGCTCGTCAGGGGTCTAGAGTACAAGTCTTACTAGGAGTGGCTGAGGGGATTGGGGTTGTTTAGTCTGGAGAAAAGGAGGCTCAGGGGAGACCTTATCCCTCTCCACAAATATCTGAAAGGAGGTTGTAGCAAGGTGGGTGTCAGTCTTTTTTCCCAAGTAACAAGTGATAGGACAAGAGAAAATGGCCTCAAGTTGTGCCAGGGAGGTTTAAATTGGATATTAGGAAAAAATTTTTCACTGAAAGGGTTATCAAGCATTGGAACAGGCTGCCCAGGGAAGTGGTTGAGTCACTGGAGGTATTTAAAAGACGTGTAGACGTGGTGCTGAGGGACATGGTTTAGTGGTGGACTTGGCAGTGCTGGGTTAACAGTTGAACTCAATGATCTTAAGAGTCTTTTCCAACCTAAATGTTTCTTTGATTCTACGTTCCCCTTCCTCTGCTGGATGGCTGTGTCCATGCTAAAGAGCCTGCAAAGAACCCAGATTGATCTTTGACCATTGCAAGCCAGAAGCTGGGCTGCGAGGAGACCTCTTTCAGACCATTCTCCAGAGGTCAGGTCTGTGCCTCCAAGGCTTAGCCCAAACCCTCTGCTATGTGCTTTCACCATGCCCATTAGAGAGGAACCCCAGATCAGCTCTGCCCGTGAGTCGCCATTTGCCCCCGAGCCAGGCAGTGATACTGCCATCAGCCAAAGGAGCTGCCCTCCTTGCCAGGGCATTGGGGTCCTTTTCCTGTCTCCACCAGACTGACTGCCGTAAGAAGCATTATTTGGTACTCTGTGATGGTTATTTATTTGGAGTTGGGGTTTTCGGATTGTCTTTTTTTTTCACTTCCAGGTGAATGGTAAAATGATTCCTAATTGCTTCCCTTTGCACCCCGAGGTTCCCCTCCTCCTCCCAGTCTAGCTTCTAGACCTAATCAATCAGACTGCCTTAATTGGTGCTTCACTGCAGTCACCCACCCTCCAAAAGAGAGAGAGGAGAAAAATGCAAGGTTACACATTGCATTGCCCTTACCCTGCCACCCACTGCACTTCACGCGTGCACGGGGAGAGCGGGTCCTGCCGGGGTCCCTGCGCCTCTCCCCATCGCTACCCACCTCCGGCTGGAAAGTGAGATCGTGGCATCGGCCTCACGGCACCAGGAGTGAGACCGGTTGTCAAACCCAGCCAGCTTGCCCCAGCGCTTGGGGATGATCAGGGATCTCCGTACGATCAGTCGCTTCCCATCTCTATTATTTTTTTATAAATACGCACATTCGAAATCTCTCGTTCTTCCATAGGAGTTATGGAAATGCACAATGTGCTTTTAACATGCGCATCCTCTACTGAGTGCAATAACCTCCCCTGGCCCATGGCTGTCCCGGACTTTGGCCATTGCTGTCAGCGAGGCAGAGAGGATCCTGCTGTGGTGACAGCCTCCTGCTTTCAAGAACCATGTAGCAAATATACAGTGGAAGAGCCAATTCGGATTTCAGTCCATGGTGGGCAAAGCCTGTTAAAATGCTGAAGGCCAACAGGGAGCTGTGTTTTTCTTTCCCCCGTGAATTACCTATTACGAAACTCTGAGTTTCTTTGGGCTCCCCATTAAGCCTATATCATTCCTCCATAAACCTCTCAGTCTAATACAGAGGAAAATTTTTTTATTGTCTGTATATAGTATATATAAATAAAAAAAATATATAAATTATATATATACACAAATTTATGTCTTGTTTTACAAACAAGAAAGATTAAATATATTAATCTTAATATCCAAACTAGCATTTGTGTCTTTTTTTAAGAACTTTGTGGAAAGTAGCTATTCTTAGCTGAACAAAACACTGTTCATAAGCAATCCCCCTATTTTTGTTGCTATAGAAATGCACGTATCTCCGTACTGGAAGGGCACAGCTTAAGGACTCCACAACGTCGCTGGACTCTGCAGCAGTTAAGTACCGGGCTATGAAGGAAGCCATGAAGCAGCAAAAATGCAGGTTTGAAACAACTGTTTGACTTGGCACGGTTTTGTGGTGTTAATGGGTATTTATGCTTAATTCTCCTCCGGCAGGGGAATGGGAGGGGAACACCTCCAAGCGGCACTTCACCCCTTCACTGCTGGCACTGGGCACTGCGGCCGTGCTGGGGAAAGTGTGGTCCTCCTGGTGCCCGCAGGACACCCTCCTGCCCCTAAAGCAGGGGAGAGCTGGGACATGCTTTCACCCTCCCTCTCTTAGCAAACTCCTGCCTGATCCCTTTCGGATGAGCCAAGTTGAGCCACTGACGAGCTCCAGTGGGTGTTTCCAGCCAAGTCGCAGCCTCTGCCTGGCATTTGCTCTTCTGCCGGGGAAGAGGTGACAGCGTGTGACCTGCCATTGGTTCTGCTGCCCTGCCGGACTGCTCTGGTGTGTCTGCAGAGGGAAGCCCAGCAAAAGCGTAATGCCAGACCAGGGGAGAAATGTGAGCAAGACAAACAGTTTCCTAGCTACAGATGATGTTTCCAATATCCCTTTCCCTCTGGGCACATGTTTTGCCTGGCACAATGAACTGCTGTCTATTTCTCAGGGAGAAAGGCATTGATGTGTGCCTTCTATGTGCCCCAAAGCCTTCAGGAACTCTAAAAGCCAAGTCTGATAAAGATCCAACACAAAAAAAACTTAGGATCTGGGTCATTCCCTGTACGGGGGTTGAATGTGTTGTCTCAAGCAAAGGCAGCAAGCAGTCGAGACTCACACACGTTCTCTGTGCCTCCAGGCTCGTTATTTTAATCTGCATCACACCATTTCCCATGCTGAACTAACTACCGATGACACTGAATGGGACAAACCCCACCTATTTATAAAGCTGGGTAGGGATCAAAAAAATGGAAAAGCCAAGAGGTTTTATAACAACCCCCAGAGCCTGAAAATATTATTGACGGCAGGCAGTTTAATCAGCAATTTCAGAGTCGATGCTTAGTACCATCTAGTGGGCAATCAGCACCCCGTCAGAAAGGAATTACTTCTTCACAGCACACTGTTATTATTTGTACAGCGGTAGCGATAGGTTCTCCAGGAACAGTCAAATGTCCCTGTGTGAAGGGAGGAGCCATACTGGTACGTGCCCGAGAAGAATGATGAAGCCCTGCCTTTATTATTGCTGTACTCGTCTTTTAGGTACCGTTCCTGCCGCCTCACTCTGTTGGGCGCTTGTAAATACTCTTAAAGGAAATGATCCAGGTAAAATGTTCTAGTTAATGTTTTTGAATCACAGATTTTTCTGAAAAATGCATCTCAGTTACACAGCACAGAGAATTAAAAGCAAGTACTTTTAAAAGTTAAAGTTTCCAAATCTAGTTCCCATTTCACTGTCCACCTAGTTTATCTACCTGCAGACTGCCATGTTCTTATTTAGCATCAGCACCTTTTCAGGTCGAAGCCGCTGTCCCCCAGCAAGTTAAAGCAGAGTTCTCAGAAAAGGACAGTATTGTTTTGCAGGTGTGTGTGCATAAATATAAATCAATTTTTCTCCATCCTCTCCCATCAGAGCAGTCTGCCTGAGCGTGGCAGGTTGTGTTCGCCTGCCCTTTAGCACCCTCTCAGAGCAGCGCCAGCAGTAACTGCCCTTCTCATACTGCCTTCACCCTGAGTTTCTTGCTGTAGCGTTACAGCTGGCGCAGGTTTCCGCCAGGGCCTTCACGGCTCCCACGAGCGTTGCTCAGCCACACTGTGCATTCGTGACCATCTGCTGTCATTGCACTCCCTTAATCTTCTCCATATTGTGTCCACTCCCAAGGAGTCCTCACCAGGGCTCTATCAGTGACAATGGACAGAAAAGGAATAAAAATTGGGCCATCGCTGGTCCCTCTACTACACAGGAGAAGAACAGAAGACCTGGCTTTCAGGGGTTAAAGTGTCGAAAGCAGGAGCTGGAAAATTAGCAGACCTCAAGCAGTAGACCCAAGATAGGTTTGGATAAAATTGCTTGTGTCTCTGTGGACTTTGCTGGTCATTGTCAGCTGGAGACAACAACTGGGCACCACGGTTTAAAGCACTTTGAACTCTAATCCCCGCGGCATAGTGGCCGCATTCTCCTGTCGGGATTTCCATCCTCTCCAAGGTCCTGGCAACACTACACAGGAATCACAGCAGCCCCAGATACAACAGCGGGGCGAGCTGAATAGCTGGGACCCACTGCTGCTTTCATCACGCCCAAGGGAGCCGACAGTCAAATAGAAATGAGTAATGTCTAAATTTTATCCTCATTTAAAGCACAGTGTCTGGATTCCTCTGTAAAACATCCTAACAAATTCCTCGCGTAGGCAGACACGGCGGAGCTGGCTGGGACACCCATGGCTTTAATTGGACACAGGAGAAGTCTGCCAAGGAAGACAGGTATCTCAGCTTATTTATATCACCCAACCTTATTTAGTATATACGGAAACAGTCCCTACACATGATAGGAAACTTTTCCAAAGGTTTTTGTGTCAGGCTATGTAATTCCATGCCAGGGCACGAGCAGATGAGGAAACTGCCGGTGCCTCATCCCACTGCAGCCGCTGCACAACCTTCCAGCCCAGCTGAGGTGGTGTCCCTTGCTGTCACCTGCCCCCCAGATACAGAGTGAACAGGGAGGGGTGTTTTCTGCAGCTGGACTATAAAGTCATGAAAAAGCAAACACGCTGTGTTCAAAGCAGCAGAAATCCCAATGCTGCTTCTCTGAGGTCTGTTGCACATGCCGAGGGGTGGTGACAGACACGAAAGGGCTGGGGACCTGCACCGGCTCTACACACACGGTCCAGGACACCTTATAACGCTCCACTAAATCCCACTTCTGAAAAGCACCTTGGAAATACCCTGGAATATAATGAATATTCAACTCTTGCTAGAGCAACCGGGACTCCATCCTTACTTTTAACTCGGCTCCGTAGGAAGGCACAGTAAAAATGCTGAGTAGAAAGATCAGGAACACAAAGGGACCGGTCAGGATCCTTTCAGGAGTTTTTCACCCCTAAAGTCTGTATTGTTTCTAGTGGAGACTTGAAAATACCATTTATTTCCCAAAGTTTGCTCCTTTTCCTGACAAACAGTGTGCTTTTTCCTGGTGGCTGTGCTCTGATTCAGCTATGTCCTGTGTAACTCCAGTAGCGTTTACAGTGCTACAGGTGAGCTTCATTCCTAAACACAACCCATCGGACCCAGTGGGATACCTGTGATAAAGTCATCTTCTCTACAAAGGAAAGAATAGGGAGTCTCCAGAGATGGTTCTTGTTGCATCTGATGGCTTTGCGAGAGGATTTATCTAAAAATAATCCCTGCGAAACAAATGATAGCGGCGGAGAAGCGGGCGGAAAGTGAGCAGCCAGTAGAGCTGCTCACAGAAGCGATGGGTGGTTTTTCTGCTCCCACACGGAAAAGCCTCCGGTCTGTGCAGCGTTCAGCGAGAGTCAGGGGAGGGGAGTGAAACCCAGAAGGTCCTAACACAGGAGATGAAGCCCTTCTCGGCCTCGACTTTATCTCAGCCTCTACTTTGCCATTCATCCTCCCACTCCTTCTCCGCCTCTACTTTTCTTTCTGCCTCCCACCCCTTTTTGGCCTCCACTTTTTTTTTCCGGCTTCTACTTTTCTTACAGCCACCAAGGCAAAGGGCAGAGCCTTGTGTTATTCCTACCAAGTGCCATTCATTAACAGAACCGGCTGCCAGGCGGTGTGGTCACAAGGCAACAGAAAGAAAAAGCAACCCTCAGCCACAGGCTTTCTGCATGAAAACGTGTCCTTGATTAAGTGGCTGGTGGTAATTGAGTGGCAATTGTATGCAGGAATGTTCCAAGAGAGGGACAAGGGCTACTTGTCTTGATTGACATCACCAGGAAATTTGACGGTGTTAATGCGCTGCTTAAAACTTCCTGGAAAATATATTCTCAGGCCATGAAACACAAAGGTATTTCTGATTAAATGCATCTGCATAGAATCAGATTCTCATTAGTTGGACAGTAATTTACTCCACAGTTTCCAAAACAGGAGGGCACACAGCAGCTCAGGCTATGAGCTTGTTCTTTCTGCTAACAAAACCAACTCATGCTTGTCCGCATTGTAAACCACAGGACAATTAAATAAAATTCTTTAGATTGGAAGTAGATAATTCAATTTATTAGATTTTGGGTTCAGAATGAAGCAAGCCAACTGGAATGAGGTGCTTTACTTCTGAATAAGGCTGTCCACACAAGAGCTGAGATACGCCAATGCACTTTCCCATCCAAACTCCACTCAGGCTGTGACCATTTTCCTGAGCACCCTTTGACAGACAACCTGACTCACGGGCCAATGGTTTTAACCACACAGTCTCTCCCTTCACCCCATTTAGGCCAAGAACCAGATAAACATCTCCCTCTTCAAAGCTGGTTCTCCTCATCCCTTCTTCTTCGGTTAATGGCAATACAAGCTGCTCATAGACAAGCTGTGGCTGAGGAACCTCATGAGCAAGCTTTTCGGCTTTGTTTACCTAAGGCTTTGGTGTTTTAAGAGCTTCTCCTCAACCAAATCTCTGAGATTGTCCTGTTCTAAGAGCTTTGCTAGCGATAGTGGAAAATCGTTAAGGTAGGTGGACTTTTGTCCTCATAAACAAAGTGCTGTCTAACCTACAAAGGCATTGTGGTAACGGAAACACTGAAGGGCAGCAGGGACTTTTCTTAGATGGCACTCGTGGCCATTTAACGCTGCTGTGAGCAGTGCAAGGCAGGAAGACAACTCAGAGCTGGAGAGACTATGAGCGGGTACAGCACCCAGCCACTGGCTCTGTTTGCCTTGGAGGAAAAGATGGTGTCATCCATCAGCAGCTCCACAAAATCTTCCCTCCTGGGGGGCAGCTTCCGCTGGCCCACTGGGGCTCCTGAAAGCATGCTTGGCCTCTAGCTGAGAAAGGCAGAAAAAAAAAGTCTTTCATTTTACACATGAAAGGTTGCCAGTCCCTGGTTTACAGGATTAAGGACCTAATTTCATCTTTGTCAGATTTTTCACTCCTGCAAATCCCATCTCCATGATCCCAGGAGGAGACTGATAGATATGCTACTTCAAAAGTCCTGTGGGGGGGAAACTCGGAGAGTTTGTCGATGAGAGGCGTAATTCCCATGTTTTAATATACCTTCTGCTGCCTTCAGCCTCAGGTTCTCAGTGCCTTGTCCATGAATAAACTGGGAGGCGACAGGGCTGTTGGGGCACAGAAGACATTCATTCCGCATTCAAGAACGGGGGGGAAAAACAGAATTTAAACCAAGACTGAAGCAAATGGTTCAAAGCCAGAAACAAGTATTTTGGGGACTGGAAAGAAGTTATCCATCTTCCAAATTCTTCAATCTGCAATAGCAGCAGCAAACCTTCTGTAGTCTCTGTTTCGCAGGGAGGAGAGGCCTTGAAGTTATTTTTAGACCACATGACTGTTATCACTGAGAAATACATACAGAACAGCCATTGCAAACTTGCAATTATGACAAACTATCACTTGAAAAAAAATGTTGTGAACTGTGCAAGGCTCACGTGAGAATGCCAACAAAACTGCCAGATTTTTGTTAGGTGTCCTCCAGACAAAAGTACAGGAGCACAGAGAATGGTTATAGAGATGTGGATTTTGTGCAGGAATATGGCTGCTAGAAATTTGGGAGGTATCCGCAAATCCCGTCACTTGAACCACCAGGTTCTGACAGTGAAGTGTTCTTCTGTGTTATTAAGATGAGGAATGTTTAGCAACAAATCAGAAGGAAAGGGCTGTATTCTTCCTTTCCCATTCCTTGGATTTGCTGTATGTCACAGCATTTGACAAGCTGCTACAGTTACACTAAAAAAAAATCAAAATTACCATATATTGATATTCCAATACCCATCAATGCTAAGGATGGGAATTAATATCTATTTTAATCCAGATGAATTCCAAGTTTAATGACACCCTACGAAGGGTGATAGAAAACCCTCCTCAAAGTACGATTTTGTAATCATTAGTTTACTGGCCTTTGGGGATAGCGACAGCAGCGTTTCGAGCCAGGATAGTTACAAAAGAAAATAAAGAAAATGTGGCCAGCCTCTGTGAATTGCAGACTATTTCTTCCGGCTGAATTCTCAAGGACTCAAAGCAATAACTTATCAATGCCTAATTCATTGCAGAAGTTTGTTATCTATGAGACAGTCAAGTAAAACAAGTAGGAATTACACGACTGCATGCAAATTTTGAAGAAGCTGTTTGGGGTTTACTTTGTATATTTAAAAACCTTTAAACACAACGTTTATTTTTGCAAAAGCTAAATTAATCTGCGTAATGTAATCACACAGACACTGGAAGTTCACGGGAGACTAATTATAGAAATAGGTACAAAATCACGATTATAAATGTAAAAAAACCCTCAGAAATTAAATTAAATGGCCTGTTAAAATAGGACCCACATGGGTTTTAACAATAATCCAGACGACAGAAAAAAACACCTCTGTATTTGCACTTCAGAGTATCCACCACAATTATGATTTTTTAAATTTCAAAACGCGGCCAAAGGCTATTTCCAACAGAAAAATAAATAGCAGAAAGTATTGCTGCAAATTCTGAGGACAAGTGCAGAAAATGCTGATTACGGCTATTGTAGTATTTTTTCTCATAGAGTTTGCAGCGAGACCAGTCGTGCTGGCTATAAGTGCGAGAAGTCAATGCCTCTTCGCACATAAAAGCCCGCTACCATCATTTCACTTTTGAAATGGGATCGATTTATGATTCAGCCAAAGGAAAAGAGACTGAGCACAGCATACTTGAAAGAAAGGGCAAAGAAAATCAATTATTAGTATTTTTGTAGACTGTAAGTTTGCAAGGCAAAAAAGCAAAAGGTTTATCTTCAAGTGAAGAAGCTAAGAACTATCCTTCAAAAGTTAAAAACTTGCTCCAACTCGATGATGTTGGCACATCATCCCACCCAACCTTTGAAGCTAACGGCCGGGGACTGGTCCCAACCACTGGACTCAGCGCGGCCGGTCTGGGGACATCTGGTCAGGCAGCAGAGCTCCCACTTCCCCCGCGGTCCTTGACTCTGCACAGCCCTCAGCCGAGGCAGCTGGGCTTCCGCTTGTGCTGGAAAAGCTACAATTTCTCTTAATGAGAACCTGTTCGCTGTGAAAATCAGGGAGAAACGTGAAACAGTGGGTGCCCAGCCCGTACTGCTGCCGCTGCAGGGCACTGCCGTGCCGGGGGGCTCCGCAGGCCGTCACCCCACAACTCGTGGCTTCGCTTGGCGGCAGCGTGAGCCGGGGGTGAACCGCACGGCGCGTGGCTGCCATGCCATGCCATGCCATGTCACGCCACGGCACCCCGAGTCACTCGTGGCAGTGCAAGAGGCAGCGTCCAGCGGCATGGCGAGGCGATGGCCGTGGCTGCAGCAGCCTGGCGAGGCGAGGCCAGGCCGGTACGGCGTGAGGCGGCGGCACAGCAGCCGGGCGAGGTGACGCCCGTGCAGCATGCCACCGGGATACCGCATTACGCCGCGGTGCCGCGGCCCGGCGAAGTGACGCCTGCACCGCGCAGGGCAGGCCCCGGCAGCCCGCGGCGGCGGACGGAGACGGCGGCGGGCGCAGGCACAGCGGCATGCTGAGGTAACCCCCGCCCCGCCGCCGCGGGGCTCCTCACCAACCGGGGCCGGAGAACGGGCGGGGGGGACGCGGGCACGGCGCCCGGCGGCGGGAGCGGGGCCATTTTCTCTCCCCCTCGCTGCCTCTCCGGAGGGACACCCCTGCGGGGGTGGGGGGGGCCCATCATGGCCGCCGGGGGGGGTATCGACTGCCAATCACGCGACCAACGAGCCCCGACGACCAATCGGAGGCCTCCTCCTGCCCTGCGCCACGCCCCCTGGTGGGGCTAGCGAGCAGCCGCGCGCGCCCCCCTCCCTCCCCCCCACCAGGGGCCGTTGTTGAGGCGGTGGGCGGGGCAGGCGGGAGGCCTCCGAGCCACGCCCACCACCCTTTCGCGCCGTTGCGGGGGCGGGAGTGGCCCCTCCCCTGCCCGCCAGGAAGCCAATGGGAAGCGCGCCGAGGCGTGTCCGTGGGGGCGGGGAGTCTATAAAGGGCCCGCGCGGCTGGCGGGAAGGGGTAAGATGGCGGAGTAGGCGCGCGTCGGCGTGGCTCGCGCTCACTGTGCCGCGTCCCCGCGCAGGAGGCGGGTGGATCCCCGTGGGGCAGCCGGTCGCGGTGCGAGGCGGAGCGGGGAGGAGGAGGAGGGCGCTGCCGCCGCCGCCGCCATGCCCAACATCAAGATCTTCAGCGGGAGCTCGCACCAGGACCTGTCCCAGAAGATCGCCGACCGCCTGGGCCTGGAGCTGGGCAAGGTGGTCACGAAGAAGTTCAGCAACCAGGAGACGTGGTGAGGCGGGGGCGGGGGCGCACTACAGCTCCCGGCGTGCCGCGGGGCGCCGCCGCGCTGGGGCCCGCACAGCCGCCGCGCGGGGGCTGCTGGGATTTGTAGTGCGCGGCACGAGGGGGAGGGCGCTGGGGCCGCGGCCTGGCGCGGGGGACGGGGGCGCAGGGGGCGGCCGGGCCCGGGCGCGGGGGAGCGGCGGGGTCCGCGTTCGGAGACCCCCCCCACGGAGCGCGGAGCGGAGACCTCCGGCGCATCCCGCCCTTCCCCTGCGGGCAGGGCCGGGTCTCCCCTGGGCGTCCTTCAGCCGAGGGGCCGCCGTGCAGCGCGGCTTGAGCATCTCCCCGCCCGGAGCCCCTTTCTGTGGGGCGGCAGCGGTGGTGATCCTGCCGCTGAGCGGAGAGGACCGGCCCGGTGAAGCGTGACAGCCCGGGGGACGGTGGAGCCCCGGGGGCTGCCGGCGGCGCTCGGCCATGTGCGGGCGGCTGCGCCCGTCCGCCCGCCCGCGGCGTGCCGGGCCGCCCGCCGGCGGGTGAAACGCTCCGGCCGCTCCTCGGGGGATGGAGGGAGAAGGGGTCCGTGTCACCCCGCCGCCCTGACGGGGGCTGGGCCTGCCCCCACCACCCCAAAAGCGGGGAGCGGGTGGGAACGCTCCGCCCGCCGTGGGTGGCCCCTGCCGTGCTCAGCCTGGACCGTGGTGGCCTGAGGCCTGGCGGGTTTGTGGCTTTACACGGCTCTGAAGCACATCAGAGCTTTAAAGGTGTTGGTAAAAGATCAGAGGCGGACGCCGCCTCGCAGCCCGTCATGCAGGTGTAGTGCAGTCTGTGTGTGCGTGTGTCCCCAAGCTCGGAAACCTCAGATTTGTCTCGTTCTCTGTCTCTGTGCGTTTTCCAGTCTTGCTGCCGTCCTAGTTGAAGAAGCTAAAAGAAAAGAGAGGCTCAAAATTATTCAGAACTCTTAAAGCTTGGTTTAGAGAAGTACACTAAGCACGTCCAGACCACACAGTATAATACAGAGAACTTTGAATGAGCGCTTCAACCCACTGCTTTCTTCTGGAGACCGTAATTTTTTCCAGGAGAATCCAGGATGTACCCGTGACGTGGATTATTATGTTTCTGTTGCACGGGTATTGATTATAGCTGAAAACTTCAGAGGCAGTACAAAAAGTTGTAGAGGAGAGCAGTACAAAGAGCCTGTTTGATTTACAGCCATTGCCGTTGCACTGTTCGCAGTGCTCTTTACAAACTGCTCTTACCCCCGGGTTGGCTGGCCAGCAGGTTCTTGTGCCAGCAGGTAATGTGACTTTAAGACCTATTAGACATCTTATTTACCCTAATAAACTGATAGCAGATGCCTCCCAGAAAAAGTGAGATTGTTTTAACAGAATAGTTCATTGATACTTTTATACAATAAATGTCTTGAAGCAGCTTAATATTAGACTGCTAGTAAGTACAGCTGGAGATGACACTTGTATGCTAACTGCTGTTAATTCGGACACCTGCCTAGCAGAAAGTTCTCATGCTGGCTGAAATTCTTTATGAGAGATCGGTGCATGCTGTAAGTCAGTGTGCAGTGATGATGACAGCAGTTTGCTGGTGGATATTGAGCAGTAAGACTATAAATACCTAGCAGTCTTCAAAAGCATGTTGAAGAAGAGGGGAAGAAGATCAGAGAATGAAATATTAAAGTTAGAAATCTACCTTAAGGTGCTCTATAAGCGAAGCCATTAGGAGTGTGTTGGGTGATTGTTCGTCTGCAGAGTGGGTGAGCATCTCCACTACAAGAAGAAAGAAACCATGGAAGAGCTTTGTCCTCAGTAGACTCGACTTCTGGTTACTTCCAAATCTGTGGCAGGCTTCCCTAAACTGAAATGTTGGAAGTACTTAGTAGTTAATGTGTTCCTAGAAAAGGCCTTATGCAGCGCTGCCCGGTATGAAACCTCAAACCGAAGACTACTGCTTTCTTTCCAACTCTGCCTCTGGTGCAGGTGTCTTGATACACGTGCTGAAGCTGGCAGTTTGCTGCTGGCAAACAGGACCTTTGGCTTGTATTCAGTCCCTTCATCAGCAGGGATTAGTGTGCATTACATCCAGGAGGAAATTAACCCCAAAAGCCTTTCCAAAGTGAAATGCTGGAGGGCTTCTCTGTTCAAGCCACTGAATAGCTGCTATGACTCTAAATCTAATAATCGGCTGCAGCATAGCTTCTGGTAGAAGTTTGGCTCGGCGCTCTCTGCTGACTGGCCATCATCCTTGCTTCCTTTTGTACGCTGCTGCTTTTAGCTGAGGTGGTTGTACTTCTGATTCAGGGGGAACAGGGCCAGTTCTGGGGTGTTTACGTGCTCAGCTTCTGTTGAGATCAAGGGTACTGGCTGAGTGCTTTTAGCCTTACTGACTGAACCATTAAATTTGATCAGTGAGCGATGTAAAATAGTTACTGAGCAAACAAGCAACAGTGCTCCTGCTCGACACCCTCGATTATATGACACTGTCACCCACAGACCCTTGGGAATGCAGTCCCTTGGTTGCTCTGCAGGCATATGTAATGGCTGTTTTAATTTGTATTTAGATATGACTCTCCTTTCTCCATCTGTTCCCAGTGTGGAAATAGGCGAGAGTGTACGCGGGGAGGATGTCTACATTGTGCAGAGTGGCTGTGGTGAAATCAATGACAATCTGATGGAGCTCCTTATCATGATAAATGCCTGTAAGATTGCCTCAGCCAGCAGAGTCACAGCTGTCATACCCTGCTTCCCTTACGCTCGGCAGGACAAAAAGGACAAGGTAAGGGATGTGGTAAAGGTTTCCGTTGGGGAGATGAATGTACACCTTGAAAGTCCTGACTGCTGGACAGGGATTAGATGAAGTTGAATATGTAGAGGAGGGCATAAAACTTATTTTAATTTCTTTAAACCTTAGGGCATTGACTGCAAATTCATCTTTTCATAAAGATCTAGTTCTTGAAACCATACCAAGCTGTAATCGCCACTTGATGAAAAGGTGCAATGTTAATGAGTACTCCTTTTAGTAACTGCTTGTGAATCATTGCCTAGAAGTGGAAGACTGATATCCTGATGAAGGAGTTGAACTTGTCTTAAATACTGTTTTTTCCTGTACTAGAGTCGAGCTCCAATCTCTGCCAAGCTGGTTGCAAACATGCTGTCTGTGGCAGGTGCAGATCATATAATCACCATGGACCTGCATGCATCTCAGATTCAGGTAGGAGCTAAAATCAGGGAAGTACTTACCTGCTCCAATCTGAGCCTCTTTGCTGCCTTGCAGGCTTTCCAGTGACCTGCTCTTTTTTTAGACACAGCAGTGATCAGGACTTGGGAACATGGGACTGGAAGGGACTTGTAGAATCAGTCAGAAGAGGGTGGGGAGATGGTAACAGCTTCATCCATAACTGAAATTATAGCTGTTCTTGATCAGACTAAGCATAATTAATGTTTAAATGTGTAAATAAACGTTGGGCTAGTAAATGATCCGTGCAACTTTACTGCCATACAGTGACACTGTGTATTCTTAACTGGTCCTTTGAGAAATTTGAGATGGGGAATGGCTTTATCTGGAGTGTTCTTAAATATTGAGTAGAGCTTTCTGGTATTTACTGAATTGTCAGGGACAAGTGAGCAGTGCTCTGACACAGCGGTTGGTGATAGTGCTGTCCTGAGGTTAGCTCTGCCTCCAGGTGTACTGGCACAGCTGCTTGTGAGGGTTTGGTTGACCAGGACAGTGATCTGATAGCTTGCTGCTGACAAGATGGGCAATCCCACTTGTATCCATTCAGTGCCACCTTTCCTCATAAATTGGCTTTGGTTCTCTGCCAAGCTGCTGGTGAACTGAAAATTATTTCGCTGGCTTATTTCGCAGAATAGTCTCACAGAGCAATTGAAATCTTGACCAGAGCTGTGTAAGAGAAGTGGCAAGAGGGTATACCAGGGACACAAGGGACAGCAAGCCGTTAAATTATCTATCTTGTCTCTTTCCACCTTGAGCAAGTGCTCTGAGACCAAGAAACCAACTCAGTGCAACGGAGAGGGGTGTGGCAGAGGGGGGAATATCTATTGTATTGCTGCAAGCGCTTTGAATCCAGAAGGGTAGGATATATGCTGCCTGGTGAAGCAGGTGGGCTGGCTGTCATTTTAACAGCCATGATTTCTTCCAGTATAATTTGCCCAGAAATACTTTGTCTCAGATGGAAAAAAAAAAAAAAATCTATGGGGGCACAGCGGAGAAGACTTTCAGAAAGACCATGAAATAGAAGAACAGAGCCCAAGGGGGTATGCCTCTTCCCTAAGAGGGCTTGAAGTTGTGATGTGTGCTGTGGGGGTGACCAGCAGCAATGGTGAGAGCCAATTGAGTAATTGGGTTTGTGTATATAAGCTTCCAGCATCTGGCTGGTTTTAGCCTGGTTCTTGTAGTTGCTGGGTGCGGAAGGAATGATGGTAGGAAGGATTTCTTACCCCTATACCTTGAAGCATTCCTCTAGAGTAGCTGCCCCCACTCTCCTGCCTGTTACTCCCTGTCCGGGATTAACTTCGGGCTTTTAGTGACCTTTGAGGTTTACCTGGAGGAGTCTGCTGGGTCAGTGTAAAGTTGTGGAACCATCTGCAATTAGTTTAAAAACAAATGTTACTCAAGCCTTTTTCATAGGTCTTTCTGTAGATGCAAACAGTGTAGGTAATGAGCTTTAAAGATTGACTTTGTAAACAGGCAGCTAGCTGCTCTGAAAATGCGCGTGTTTGATGCTGGCTTTCTGCACCCCCGTAGGACAGAACTAGTTCCATGTTGTGAAGGTGTCAGATGTAAAGTGTTATTTATGCTGCTAAACTATTTCTGGCTCTGAAGACTTCTTACATTACTACTCTGTGTATCCCAAAGGCTACTGCCCTTGCATTAAGGGAAGTAGAAAGCAAAGCTGAAAGCTGTGGAAGGGTGGTGGCTGCATGCCTGAGCATATAGAAGGCTTCTTCCAACTGTTTTTGGAATGTGACCTTCAGCTGCATCTGTTCTTGTTATCTTCCTTGCAGGGTTTTTTTGATATCCCTGTTGATAACTTATATGCTGAGCCTGCTGTACTGAAATGGATCAAAGAGAATATTGCAGAGTGGAAAAACTGCACCATTGTTTCACCAGATGCTGGCGGAGCCAAGAGGTAAGCTGTCAGGCAGCTAGCTTGAGGTGCTGCTTCTATATCTACTTGAGTGCTTGTCACCTTATTCTTAAGACACGTGTTCCCTCTGCCAGCCTGCCTTCTGTAAGACAGTCTGTGGCAGCTAGTGAAGAGTGGTCATACACTCTTCCTAGAGAACGTTTAAAAGGTTTCTTGGGCTACATGGAGAATTAAATAGCTTCTAGAATCACAGCTGTGTAGGTACAAATTGCGCAATTACTACATCCCTTGGACTAAACCAATTTTTTGTAGAAGGGTAATTACGCAGGCTGAAGGAGGCAATTGTGTAGCTCATACCTCTATGCCAAGACAAGGTTACCACCACTGGTTAATGATACATTATTATCCAGGCTGTTTTCTTTGCAGTATTAAGCTTAGTCTGATGAGGCATTTTCTTACTTTATTACTTCTGTTTTGAATGTCTAGCTGGGACTTAAGCCTGCTGCTACTCTTCCTCTTCCCTGAGAGCAAGGAAGATAGATGGTTCCTTTCCAAAAAGCAGCAGCATATGTTATAGCACATTTCTATTTTGATAGTCTGACAACCTCCCATCTTTCTGCAGATAACCATGCCAGTTTGTGGGCAGTTCAGAATGTTCTTAGGTACTTACTAGGAGAAACTAGGCTGTTCCTTGATGCTTCGGTATAAGGGCTACATGTGAACAGCGAAAGGACGCAGATGTATCCTTTAACCCAGGACTGTAACACCAAAATGTTGATGTGTTCTGACCTGATTCATATACTTTAAAGTGTTTTAAGCTATCTTTCACAAACAGCCAAGAGATACTACTGCTGTGGGTCACTGTATGTCTTCCTGTAGCTTTGTTGTGGCCCGTGTACAAGACCTTTTGTATATTCATCTACTTCTGTAGCTTGTTGCATAATGTCAGCCAGCTATAATCTGACTCCTGAAAAAAAACCTCTTCAAAAGCCACTTGAACTGAAATGTGCCGATCTTAGGCTGGTGCAGTATTTTATGGAGATACTCCAGAACTAAATACTTTAGTAAACAGTTTAGTTTAACCATCTTGTGTAGGCCTCCCAGGGTGATGACTCTGATTTACTGAGGCTAGGAGTTTACTCATCTCAAGCGCAGAATTTCTTAGAGTCATGGGTAGTTTGTTCCTTCTCACTCTTAATGCTTTTAAACTCTTTACTGTTCATGAGTATCAATATATAAAGTTTAGATCCCTCTAGTAAGGTTGTTCTGTGGTCACTTGAACCAAAGTAAATGTGAGGTGGCGGACTTGCATTTCTTGGATGTGTACTTCTGCCACTGTCCTTGTGCCAGCACTTGTACGCGTGACAACTGAACGCTTATACGAGTGCTAGCACATCCCTGTCGTAGCACAACTTCAGCCTTTCCAGTGTAGTGTTATAAAGATGGCAACTTCCCAAGCATTCTGATCACTTCAGATTTGCCAGACTTGCTGGTTAAGGTTTGTTTTGAGCTTTAAATGTAAATTAATTTACAGCGGTCAGGATGAAAGACTGTTTTATCTTAATCTAGTTGCTGTCATCAGGAGAGATTGGATCAGAGACTGCAGTTTAACAGCTTGAAGGCAAACTAAGGTGGCAGAGTGTCTTCTATTAATTGCTTGGGAGCAGTAACAGATGTGGTGACAGCTTCTCTTCCTGCAGTGGCAATTTGTGCTTAATAGTTTTAAAAGCGATTCGATTGAAGCTGTTGTGTGGAGTTAAGTGTTGTTTGGAAACTGTTCTCTCTTCAGAGTCACCTCCATTGCAGATCGATTGAATGTAGACTTCGCCCTCATTCACAAGGAGCGCAAGAAGGCCAACGAAGTGGATCGCATGGTGCTGGTGGGTGATGTGAAAGACCGAGTGGCCATTCTGGTGGATGATATGGCAGACACATGCGGTACCATCTGTCACGCTGCGGACAAGTGAGTAGGGCTGACTGATTCTTTCCTAAATCATAAACCTGTTGTTAGTGAATGCTATGTAATGAGTTAATCGGATTATTTGCATGTCAAGTTTCAGGAAGTAACATGCAGTTTCTTGATTATCTCATGTCATACAAAAAAGTAAAAAGCCTAAAGTTCTCACAGTGGGAATAACTAGAAGACCATAGTGTCTTTATTATTTGAAAAATGCTTGTGTTGAAAGTATGTCTTCCACTAGACCATCACTGCCTATGCTAGGTAGAACTAAGCGCTGCCTGGTCCGTCAACTTAAGGTCATAGGTCTGAAGCTTTTCAAGCTTTGATATCTTTCAAGCCTTCTATGCTAGAAACGCCAGCGTATGCAACACTCAGTATTAAACACTAGCTCCTCTGTGTTGGCAAAAATCACGGAAGATGATTTGTATGATCTAGTCCAAATGTCGCAGGTCTAAGAATATTTTTTTCAATGTCTGCTTTGCCTGTGGTGGATCTTATGGTATGTGTTAAATTGTCTTTTTTCCCCCCAAACCAATAGTGGGCTGGAGGGGGGAATCAAAGGTGGCACGTCCCCTCAGCCTATGTTATTGCCTCCTTTCATGCTTACCATGTGCCCTGCACTAATGTCAGTTTAATACTTGCTAAAAATTTCTCATCCTTCTCCTTTTTTTCCCCCCTCATAGGCTTGTGTCAGCTGGAGCCACCAAAGTTTATGCCATCTTAACTCACGGGATCTTTTCTGGGCCAGCAATTTCTCGGATCAACAATGCCTGTTTTGAGGCAGTTGTAGTCACAAACACAATACCCCAGGAGGACAAGATGAAGCAGTGCCCTAAAATCCAGGTGAGCATCTACTTTCTCTTCTGTCACTCCTGGGGGGTGGAAGCACTTGTCAGTCCTCCTGTTGGTGGGAAAACCCTGTAATACTGTCCAGTGCTCACAGCGGTTTCATTGGCACTGGGATCAGTGGCAGTGTTGACCAGTTCTCTTGCTCCTATTGCTGTGGGATAACAGACCTGTTACACTGCTAAAATGCAGCTTCTAATCCAGCTCATCTTAAACAGTTCATTTAAGTAAATTTGTTTCAGGGTTTGTTTTACCTAGATGAGATCACTGATCTAATGGGGCCCTGATGTAAGCAAGCAATTGTATCTGTAAACTTTGGCGGAGCGAAATGCTGATGACTTAATACTGAAGCAGAAGTAGATGGGAACTTCTGAAGTTGGTAATGCCAACTTCAGTTGTGTATCTATCCCATAATGCCCATCCTTTTAAGCAGAGTGTCCCTTCCTTTTGTGAAGCAAAGTAGGCCTTGTTGTTGGGAAGGTGAATGCTTCATGTCTGGTCATAACAGTGGAGGTGAGCTGTGGAGGGAGTGCAGTCTTGTCCCATGGACAAGTCTTGTGGGTTTGACTAAGAGAAGTTGACACAGCTCCACAGTACAATGTTCAGATACTTGCCAAAGATAAACAAAAACACTTTGTCATCCATATGAAAGCTAAGAGCTGGTCTCTTGATGTTCACTCTGTGTCTTGGATTTTCCATTTAAGAAAAGTACTGTGGTGTTTTTGTTTCTCAAGCTGAGGCTGACTTTCCTGGAAGAAAAATTGGTTATACAACTTGAGCTAGGCAGAACTTGAGGATTTCCTGTGTTAATGGATAGCTGGAAGTTGCAGCTTTACCTGAGCATTTGGGCATAATAGGTCCATCAGAAGCTTCAGGTACTGCCATAGCATACACACAGCCAAGGACATCCTAGATACTAGCTTCACAGCGCAGATATATAGGACACAGGCATTTGAAGAAGTTCTGAAATGTGAATGGCTCTGCAAAGCCTCAGCTAGTACTGTGTTGTAGGTGTAGCAGGTTCCCCAGTACTGGGGTTCTGGTGAAAAGGAAGGTCAACTGGTTGGAGCTGCAGTGAATTTTAAGCTGTTTTTGGAAGTAAGTTATAAGCTGATTGCAAACTGCTATTGGGTTGTGGTTTTTTTCAACACTAACTTCTGGATGATATTCCTGCAACTGAGCACATCTAAAAGATGTCTGATGCTTCACCTTCTCTCCAAGCTCCACACTACAGTTAATGTAGGCAAAATGTTAAACTGGTAATCAGTATGTAAATAGCTGTAGCCAAAGATCGCAGTGAAGTAGTTTTTCAGGCTCTCACTTAACACATCACTCTCACACTGACATCTGATGTTCAGTGTTGAGAAATATAGAACGAAAGGATTTGTCGTAAGTCTCATGCTCTGTCTGCTGTGCAGCTCTTAAGTTGTTTTTTCTTCCCTTCCTTTGGTAGCAAACTATGCAGAAGAAATCAGATGTTAAATATGGATTTCACTTAGTTTCCTTAACGTACCGTGAACATGGTGCTTCTTAATGAGACTACATCTATCAAAATGCTTTAGCTGCTGGGGTTCGGAGCTAGGGTTTTACGGAGATGGAACTTTCCCTTCTGTTAACTGGATTACCCCACCAGGTGGAGCCAGCACAATGACTGGGTGCTGAGCTGCCAACATAGCAGCTTCCTCTTTCTTACGCTGCTGGCAATGATGATAGAGCCTCATGACTCAAGGGAAGCGATCTGATCTTGATTTAGACTCCCCTAACTTCTCTGCAACCTACACAAAGCAAGTAAGATAGTCCTAAGGTAAACAGACTGAGCTTAGGCAATCTCAGGAAAGAAAGGTGACAGTAGACTGTTATAAATTTGGGTAATGAGTTTACTCTTTAAGTTCTTCCTAACTTACCAGCTGTTCTTCTAGGCTTGATATCTTTTCTCAGTGATGCTGATGCATCTTTCTTCCCCTCCAGGTGATTGACATCTCAATGATCCTTGCGGAGGCCATCAGGAGGACTCATAACGGGGAATCTGTCTCCTACCTATTCAGCCATGTCCCTTTATAACAACAGATGCCAGCTGCTGCTTGTATGGCTTTTTTTTAAAACCAAAAGTTGTTCAGCTTGTTGTAAAGTTCAGTAGAAGACTCTGCTTGTTCCAGTGCAGTTCTCCACAGCTCCTCCTGCTTAAGTCGGGCTTACTGGCTCTGATCCCAACACTGGGAGGCTGGGGGGGGAAGCTCATCTCTGTAACACTCCAACTCCACCAGCAACCCTGTGCATTGGGGCTCACCCGTAGTATTGACTCAATTCTGCAGATCTGTGGAGAGCGGGACTGACACATGGCTAATTGCCACAATTATTTTGAGGCGGGGTGGGGGGGGAGGGAGAGGGAGGGAGAGGGTTTGTCTGTGGGCAGGGTTAGATGATCTGGCATGCGCACCCTAAATTGTTTGGGAAGTAGAGCTCCCTAGGACATGTTGATCTGGATCTACAGCAAGAGCCCGAGAGACTGCTGGCTGTCTTACCACTCTATACCTGACGGAAACCCTTGAAGAGCAATGGGGAAGGCTTGTATCTTGGCCAAGCTTGACCCTAGGTGAAGCCCTGGGGGACACTTGGGAGGTGGTTCTGCTACAGCTTCCTCCCATGAAAGGAGATCAGTGTAGCTTGAAAACTTGAATTAGTCTTAATTGTTGATGAAATTAAATGCCCTTTAGCATGCTACACAGCAAAGTGAAGGTGAGAGCATAGTCTGTGCAGTACTGCCTTGCTGTGTTAACTTAGTGGTGAAGGTGCATCCTGGACAAGCATTCTTCTCCCTCTTATGTAGAGGACTCATGGTAGTTGTGTGCTTTAGTTTCTAGTGTAGGCTAAAACCAGTTCCTCAATTTAACAGCTTACTGTTAGCCTTGCTAGCGATTAGAGGACTGCTGTCGTGTACTATAGCTGCACCCTGACTTGCTGTGCAAATCCTTGACCCTTTTTTTTACCAGTACACTAGTAAACTGAGCCTCTTTATCCCATAGTAGCTTGGTTGTTGCATTTAGTAAGTGCCTGCTCAGACACTGGGGTGACCCAATACGCAACAGCTTTGTGTCCAACTGTCTTAGTCTCTCATTGCCTGCAATCCTGTTGTCCTGTAAGTTACTGACACATTCTGGTTGCTTGTCCTGGTCACTGTCTGCCTTGCCTTGAAAGTGTTGCTCTTTGCTAAAGATCTTAAACCAAGGAACATAGGAGGTTGCAGGACTACGAAACCTGAAGAAGCCCTTGGAGTGAATCTGATGTTGCTTTTGAGTGGTTACGGCAATGGGTTGAAGAGGCTGGTGATACATAGTACTGGGAAAATTGTAGATCTAACACCAACCTGACAGGCAGCAAAGTGCCTGAAAGAAAAATACCAAAATTAGAGCTGGCTGAGGCTCCTGGATGTAATAAGTATCATCTGAAACTTGAATACTTAGTAAATGTATCAGACAATCGTAAGGTAAACTGTTCAGTCTCTCCTGGACTCTTGTGGGGTTATAGACCAAGCTGTTTTATGCTCTGGTTTTTATAAGCAATCCTCTTTTATTTGTTTTTGAGCTGGAGGAAGGGAAAAAGGGAAAAGAAGGAACTTGAAATTACTTGCTAGAGTAACCAGCATGGCTTTGAGGGGCTGGGGGCTGGGGTGTAAGTGGAACTAACTGAAACACTTGGTTAAGATCTAGGGAAGTACTTCTTTAGTTGTGCCTTTTACTGAAGACTTCTCTCCCTTCCTAGAACTCCTGTCCTGTGGCAACGTTAACACTTCTATTACAGTGTAGGGTTTTTCTTTTTGTATAAGAATTGGTGTTTGTCTGGAAAGTGTGTCTCTTGCTTCTTTGCTTTGCATCCTGCACTGAGCTCTACTGAGAGTCTGATTCCTGCCTCCTGTGTCGGAGCCCCTGCTGCCACGCTGCCAATGCCCTGCGAGCCAAGAGCCAGGACATCGGAGCAGCGGCGTGATGATTTTCAGCAGCATTTGTGTTCGAACTTAAGACCTGATGAAGGAATTAAACTTTTATTTAAAAACCATGGCCTCTGCCTATAAATGCCTCTAAAAACCTTACAAATGTGACGTGTATCTCTTGAGTTGGGTCACTTGCAAGGTAGATCATGGAGTAATGTTGTTTGGAAGGTCCACTGGTTTAACCTTCTTGTAGCGGGGCTGAAGTGTGAGGTTCAGGTTGGCTGTGCTCACATTGCGTGAAAGAAAAAGCTTGGGATGAAGCTACTTCTCTTAGTGGGTAGTGGCTTTTGTCTGCATCTGTTTTCTGAGACTTAATTGTTAGAGGTGGTAGTGCAGTTTCTCTTGTACTGTTCAATTATGTATCTGAGTAGATCTGATCACATAATGTTCAGGTAAGGGAAAACCTGAATAGTTTAGCAGGTACAAACGAAGAATTGCGAAGCTAACGCTCAGAGGCAGCAGGATTGTGTCCTGAGAAGCACTTGTTCTAACTAAACCATGATCCTTTCTCATTGTGTATTGTAGACTGGGAAAGTATAAATGAAGTCAGAACGATGGGATGGCAGGTCTAGAGGAAGGTCTTTGGCCTTACAAATAGACTTCCAGGCCTAGATTGAACATTGCTTCAGGGAACATGACCGTGGCCTCAGGTGGGCTTTTGCTGAGGATCACTACTGTCATTCAACTGGTAAAACATTTCAGTACTGGTCAATGAATAAGTGAACTGTCTATTTTTTTTTTTCTTTAAATAGCAGGGGGGTGATGTGGGTCTTGTCAGGGTGATGTAGCATACTTCACCTTCCTTAAAGAAGAAACAGAAAATGAGCTTTACGGCCAAAAATTTGTGCAAAGGTGACCATTGCTATTAGTTTGTATATACTGCTTTCTTAGTCACTTTAATAAAACCTGGGCATTGGAGTGGAGGAGGGCACAGACTCAAAATGCTGAATGGCAGCACTGGAGCTCTTAAAAGGATGGGTGATACACAGGGTATGAGAACTGTCCCAAGGAGGTAAAGCTCTTCTGCTTGGGAAACCTTCTGTTCCTCCCCTAAATTAAAAAAAAAAACATACCCAACTTTCTAATTACTAAACCCATTTTAGGCAGGTTGTGAATGCTGACTAGTAGACTGTTGTGCTGTTAGAGCAAGTATGGCTGCTTATAACATATGCACATAATAGAATTAAAGCACTCTTCTCCCTGCCCAGGACAGCCATGGATGTACTACCAGGCAGCTGTGGGAAGGGTGTCCCTTCACTGCAGCATGGTCTGGGAGGAAACCAACCCCTGAGGTGTGTGAAAGGCAGAGAGCTGAGTTCCTCCAGTGTCCTCCAGGTTTGGGAGTGGTGCAGGGATGCTCATCCTTAGCTGAGGCAAGTTCAGCTCCAGAAGCATCAGCCACGCTGTGAAGCACTTTGTGCTGTCCTGAGCTACCTGCTGTGGTGGAGGTGATTCTCCAGCCTGTCCTGGGGAGCTGCTGGAGTGAGTGTGGAACACACAGGGTGCACTGGAGGTGAATTGTGTGGTGTCTTCTCAGGCTTTCTTCACAGCTGCTGAAGAGATACCATAGAAAGCAAGTCATTACCTCCCCAGAAGAAAATCCCAAGCAAGTAATTTGCTGTGCTTCTGTAGCTGGAGAGCTGGAAGAGCAGGACAGAGCTACAGCAGCTCACTGTGCCACAGGCACAGCCGGAGCGTGGCTGCAGGTGTGCAGATGCTGGTAACTGGTGCCAGTAGCCATCTCCTGTCTGTCTGTCTGCTGCCTGCTGTAAAAGCAGCAGCAGAAGGGAACCCATCAATCAGAAGTCCTGCATCTTAGCCCAGCTCACCTGCCTGGGTAGCTGAACCTAAGGTGCAGGGTGGGGATGCCTCTAAGTCACTGTGAAAGTTGGGCTTACCATTGTGTGTCTTGCAGGCAGCAGGACTTTGCTGTTTGGAGCAAGACGAGACATCTCAGATTGCTCTCCTGCTGCTTATCCCTGTGCCTTACTCCTGTACAGATGATTCCTCATCTCCTGGAGTGGGTGCTGTGATCTAGAGAAAGCAGCGGCTTGCCTTGCTGCTGTTGGGCAGTGGGAAAGTAGTAAGGGTTAACAGAAAGCCCTTCTCGAAACCGCAAGGAGCAGCAAAATCCAGGGGATGAATGAGCCCTGGTATAAGACGCAACAGCCCAAGTGTGCTGGCTGCCTTCCTGGGGCTCTCTGCGCCTGCCCCGGTGGAAGGAAAGGGTTGTGAAAACCTGGGGTTAAAAATGAGCAGGAAAAAGTATAAACTGCGGCCCTGTGAAGTAGGGGGACAGGCTCGCCGCTGGGCAGCGGTGGCTGTTAGGGGGCTCAGGTCCTGGCTGGCTGCGGTGGTGCCCTGCCTGTCCCTGCAGGCAGGAGGCTGAAAAAAAAACCTCTGTGATCAGATAGAGAAAACCTCCTGCATCCTCCCTCCTGTAGAAGAGAATAAAGTGTTCCTGGAAATGGCCATCAGTAAGGCTGTATCTGAGCCCTGACAGCCTTGTTCTGTGGGAGATTTAAAACTCATCTAAAATGGCTGGCAGGCGTTCTTTTCTACTTCAGGTCAGGGCTGGGTTTGCTTTCCCCCTATCTGTTGATGTTTCAGTTCTTTTGTTATAAATTATTGAACGCAGAAATACCAAACTGTGTGAGAAAGGAGCAGGTTGTGCAGTTATAGGAGGCTTTGCAAATTTGTCTGGGGAAAAAGCTCTCGCTGGGATATAAGCTCCTTTCGTGTTCTTTGTGCAAGATGGGTTTTAAAAGCTCCCCAGCAGCAGCCCCACACCTTGCCTGCTGGAAATGCAGAGGGTTAGCTTTATAGCTGCTCTGGCCGTGGTTTGTCAAGCGTGGGGGTGCCAGTGTGGCTGTGCCTAGCTCGGGGAAGGGGGAGCTCCCCGTCCCCTGCCCGTGTGGCCACCATGGTGGCTTTGTGCCCAGACAAAGACCCTGGGGCTTGCAGAGCGCTGCAGCATCGAGGAGATGCAGCACACCGCGCAGGGGCTGCGCCTTGGCTGGGGTGGGCGCAGCCGATGCTGGCGAGGGGCTGTGCGTGGGGAGGACAGGGACCAGGTCCTATCGCTGCTAGCCGGGGACAAAACCTACAGCAGACTGCAGCATCCCCGAAGGAGAAGCGTGTGGGGAACAGGCAGGGAAAGAGAGGGAAGCTGGGGGGAAGGCGGGCACAGCCGGAGAGTAAACACACGGTAAAACACTTGTCTGACTATTTGCATAAAGGCAAAAAGGATTTCCTGCTTTCATTTTGAAACTGGGTGGGTTTTTTGTTTCTCTTTGGCTGTGCAGGAAAAATGAGCCCTTTCTCAGCTCGAGGTGGGCTTTGTGACGCCACTCCGCAGGGTGGGTCTGAAGGATGCTCCTGTAGGCAGCCCTGCCTGGGCTTGCTGCCCCTGGCTCTGTGGCACCCTCCAAACCTGCCCCTGGCGGTGCGGGGGGGGCACAGAACCAAAGCAAAGCTGCTCTGGGATCAGCCCAGCCCTGGGCTTCACCTGCAGCCTCTGCCGCTCCCCTGGGGGACGGGGACTGGGGGCTGTTTGCCGTCCAGGCTTCTCTCAGAGCAGCAGCCACGTCTCGAGACCTGGCCTTAGATCTTGGCCTTTGCCTTTTCTGCGTACACCAGCCATGGGCATTTCTGTAGTTGGGAGCCCACTTGCTGGCTGGCGCGGGAAGGTGCCTGGGGTCCTCAGGGCTTGCTGCAAAGGGCCACCTCTGGCCAAGACCTGCTGGTGTGGGAGAGCACCCAACCC
>RSEF01000004.1:681968-742244 GCA_003993805.1 Himantopus leucocephalus
CCCCCCCCCCCCCCCCCCCCCCCCAAGATGGCAGCCTTCTAGCTGAAAAACACAAAGCAAATGTTTCCTCAGGCTTGCTGGGGATTTTCTCCACAAAATCTCCAGTAAGCCTGGAGCGAAACCCGAGGCTGGCAGGCCGGGAGGAGGTGGAGGCGGGTGGGAGAGCTGCTGCGGTGCAGCTGCTACCCCTGACGCTCAGCAGCAGGTTCCTACTCGCTGTGACACCGGCGTCTCAGCAGAAGGGTTCTGGCAAGGCTGCTNATTCCTATTTTTCTCTTATTCTTTTTTTTTTTTTCCCCTCCTCATTCCCTTTGTCACCTACAGGACCCTACTGCAATGCTTCCCAGGCATCCTGGCCCTCCAACGGCTCCCCATCCTGGTGGCCAGCATACGGGTGTCCCCTGGACCGCCACTACCCTTCCTGCTCCCCAGCCCAGCCGGGAACAGATAGGCTGCCTACACTTACACCCAGCTTTTTTCACCCCCCCACAAAGGTATTTTTTCCACGTCCACCCCAGCCCATCTGGTCCGTGCTGGTGACCCCCCCCCCGGCTTTCTGCACCCTATTGCTTTGCTACGGCCAAGCGAGAGCCTCAGCCGGCGAGCGTGGTCTGCTCCTTACCCACCCGCGCTGCTGCTGCTTTGTTGACCCCATCTCCCGGGGAAGGGCCGTGCCTGGAGCCAGTGCGGCCGCGGGTCGAGCGTCTTCCACAGCTGTGAAAATGCGGAGCTATTTTTATCCCAAGGGCTTCCTTTCTTAAACAAGTTCTGCTTCAGCAGGGTGGGTGTTGGAGGGGGGGGAGGTGGCCAGTGGCGGGTGCGTCCCTGGGCACGGTTGCCCCCGTGGCTGCAGGACAGCAGCTTGGTTTGGGGATGGGAGGGTGGCACTGGGGCCACCCGCTCCCAGTGGGGCTACCGTGCTGTCCCTCACCGGGGTGGGGGGAGCAGGGGGGGGTGTGTGCGCGCCGGTGCGTGCACACGCAGTGTGTGTGCGTGGGCGGGGGGGTGCCGGTGTGCGTGCCAGGTACGATGCGTGTATTGGCGAGTGCGTGGGGCGGGGGGTGCGCACAGGGCTGCGTGGGGGCATGTGTGTGCAAACGCTGCGTGTGCACACAGCGCGGGGGCCCGCGGGAGCTGCGTCCGTGGCTCCCTGTCACGGGTGACACGCTCGCTCACGCCGGCGCGCCCCCGAGCGCGCCCCTCGCCTCCACCGCCCCGCCCCGCGCCGCGGTGCACCTCGGGAGCGGTAGTTCTCCCGGGGGCGGCGCGGGCTCGGCAGCCGGGGGGCGGACTACAATTCCCAGCAGGCTCAGCGGGCGGCGGGCAGCCAATGGGCGCGCGGGCTGGGCGGCGGCCCGGGTATATAAGGCGCCGCCCCACGGCGGGCGCACCAGCCTCACCTGGAAGCGCAGCGGAGCAGAGCGGAGCGGGACGTGGGTGGGACAGCACCAGGTACGGTACCGGCTGTCCGCCCGCGGGAGGGGGTGCAAGGAGGGGATCCCCCGAGGCGCCCCCGGGTGGGGGCTGCGGGCGCGGAGGGGTCCCGGCCGCGTGTCGCGGGCAGGGCGGCTGGCGAGGGCGGGGAGGTCTCCCCCGGTGGATGCGGGTACCGGGGCGGGGGAGGGGGGCAGTCCCGGGTGGCCGCCCAGCCGGTGCGGGGCTGCCCGGAGGCGGGGAGCGGTGCGGTGACCGGGGCGGTGGCGCGCCCCGCCCTGCGCTATTGTCCGCGGCGGGGACGGGCCGCCTTTGTCTGCCGGTCCCCATCCCCGGCTGACCTCGGGGTGGGGGGTGTGTGGGGGGGTGTCTCGCAGGCAAAATGTGCGACAAGCCGGACCTGTCGGAGGTGGAGAAATTCGACAAGAAGAAGCTGAAGAAAACCAACACGGAGGAGAAGAACACGCTGCCCTCCAAGGAGAGTGAGTGCAGCCCCGCGCTGGGGGCAGGGAGGGGCCCGGGGGGTGGGGGGGGCACGCGTGGGTGACAGCCGGTGGAGTGGGTGTCTTCGAGTGGTGATGTCGCTGCCAAGGCGCCTGGTGGGGAGGGGCGGTTTGGGGTAGTTATGCTCTGACCTGAAGAAAACGGGTGCCCAGCCGAAAGGCGAGGGGCCGGGGTATGGCCCCCCCGGGGTACGGCCCCCCTGGGGTACGGCCCCCGGGGCAGTGGGTGTCATGGCCTGCGGAGGGCTGTTGCTCCGAGCTGTTGCCTCAGGGTGTGACTTTCCTGAGGAGAAATGAAGGCGGGTGCCCAACTTGCTGCCACCTGTGTGTCTCATCGCCCTCTGACTTGAAGCATTTGTCTACCCCACTTGGGGCCAAACCATAAAACTGGGTGCCAGGGCCCGAGTGATTGCTCTGCAGCCTTCTCCAGTGGGTGTTTCCACAAAAAAGCCCCAGAGACTAATGGACCTCTCTTGCCTTGCAGCTATCGAGCAGGAGAAGGAATGTGTGAAGTCTTCCTAGAGCGAGATGGCCTGACAGGAAGAGCTACCACTTGATATTTTTGTTTGGCTTTGAAGTAAATCATGGGTTTTTTTAAATTTACATCATGTACATGTCTAGAAAACAGCTGCATCACCTAACCCACTCTCCCACCTTGCTGGCAGCTTTGGCAGGTGGGGGTAACAAAGTGTGGCCCTCACAGTCCATCAATAGCCTGACCCAACCCCATCTCTGCTGCTCAGTCGACTCCCGCTGACAGCGCTGATCTCGCTCTAATGCGGTGGGGAGATGAGCAAGGGCTATGGAGGCTCCTGGAGACAGACCCCTTCTGCCTGGGGTTGTGGGGGTCCTTTCTGGCCTGGCCTGTGGCCTGGGTCTGTCTCACATACTCTTCACTGATGGTGTTCTGTAGCCTCACAGTTTTTTGTCTTCCTTGGGGGAAAAATGAGAAGTTTATTATAAAATAAAAAATGTAATGACCTACCTATAGCTTGTGGCTTCTTCCCTGGCAAAGGTTTAGGCTGCAGCCTGCCTTGCCCTCGGGCGTGGGAAGGTCAGTGCTGGGGTGGCGCTGGTGGTTTGGTGTTGCTCAAAGGGCTGTAAAGGGATGGTTCCCTCCAGGGTGAGTGCAACTTGGGGTGTGTGTGTGTAAGGCTCAGTTCCTGGTGGCCTGGGGGTGACCAGAGCTAGGAGCATAGCTGGTGTGGCACTGGGGCTGGGGTCTCCGCTGGCTGAGTCCACTGTGTTCCACCAGCAATCCCACCACCATAGCGGTTTCCTGGTGCATCCTCAAGTAGAGACTAGCCTGGGCCTTCCTGCCCACCCGAAGGCTGAGCCACCTGCTTCAAAGAGATTGGTGTCCCCTGCCTAAAACATCACTTGAGCTGGGCTGGCTCCTCACCTGCATGGCCGGAGGTGCCTGTGCTGGCAATGTGGATGCTGGCCCCGGTCCTGCTGGCACTGCAGCCGGGCTGGCTCTGTCCACCTGGTTCTTGGAGCAGATCTCTCCCCTCACTGCCTGGCACAGCCCTTCTCCTCACCTTGAGCCAACCTCCACCCCCACCCTTGGTTGAAGGAGGTTTTTGCAGCCTTGTAAGGATGGATTAATGCAGTAGACCACTTGGACACCCTCTAGGCTGATCCCAGCCCTGCCTTGCAGAGGTGGAGATCCCTGTGTCCTCCAGTCAGCCTCCAGCACGGTGTGGGCAAGGGGGAGCTGGGGTCTGGTCGTGCCTCCAGGTCTATGGAGTCTACCTCTAAGCCTCCACCTGGCTTCCTGGGTGCTGCCAGGATTTCCTCACCTCCACCTGGCCTGCAGGGTCACGGAACAGGCTGCTTGTGGAGGAGGTGGAGGCAGACTTGCCAACTAACAGTTTTGGCTGGTGTCCCTGGTGAGCCTGGTCATCTGGAGACAAACACAGGGCTGTTGTGCCTGTCTGGACATGGTGCCTATCTGCCGAGTACCTCCACCCACGCGGCCTGCCAAGGGCTGCAAATAACACGGCTTGTGTGGCTGCAACTGCCTTCACCTCTTAAAAAGCAGAATCGAAAGAGCTGAAGGTAAGAAGTTGGTGTTTGTGTGCTGTCAGGACAGCGTGTGGGGTTTTTCCGTGGGGTGAGGGTGGTGGAGACTGATGCTGGGGCTGCTGCTACACTGGGCTGAGCACTGGGAAGCTCAGCACATGCCAGGGTGGCTGTGCCCCCTGAGCACCCTGATGTCCCCAGGACAGCACCTTATCCTGGATGTGGGAATCTTCCTCCTAGTGCCAACTGCTGGGGTGGGCTGGCAGGGTGGCAGCAGCCACTCATCGCCCCGGCAAAGGGCGATTGTCCCTTCTCGGGTGTGGTTTCTCTCTCCGGGCAGGGGCAGGGGCAGGCTCAGCCCTGTGCTGGGGAGGGCTCAGGGGGCCTCTTCGGCCCCCCCTTCTATGAAAGCAAAGGGTAGAAAAGGTCACGTCAGCAAGTGCTGGGCTCGGGAGCAGCAGGCAGGGCTCGCAGGCCACTAAAGGTTAAGCACCTTCTCGCTGCTTCAGCATTTCCCCCTCCTGCAGAGAGGCTTTGCAATCCCTTGGCCACTTGATGCGCCCAGGCTGGGAGTCGGATCAAACCCAGAGGTAAAGCCAGCCTGAGCCCTTTCTCCGTCCCCGAAAGCCAGAGCATGAGCTTGTCACGGTCCTCAAACCAGGACAGAGCTGAACCAAGTGAAGCTTTTGGGACGGAAACACAAAGTGGCAGAGCTCATCCCCTCTCCTCAGTGGGGGTTTTGGGGATAGGGAGGTCTCAGTGGCTGCCGGCTGCACTATGGCTGCTCCCAACACGGCCCCGGTACCTCTCCCTCCTGTGTGCTCTTAGTCATGCTGCAACGGGCCACTCTGCGGGCATGGAAAACCACTGGTCGACTTATCTCTCCCTGAGTCACTTGGGCCTCTGCAAGGTCACGGCAGGAGTGTCCCGTCCCTGGCACTGCCGTGCTCACAAAAACCTCCCCCTCACCCTGTGTTGCACAGGCGGCAGCAGAGGCTTTTCCCAGGGGTGCCAGGCGATCGGGCGCCTGCCGACCGCGCACCCCCTTCCTATGGCCGACTGGTTCACCAGCCAGGGCGAGGGCTGCGGCTCCCAGTGGTTGCCCCGAATGGCAGGGTTGGTGGTGCCAGGAGCCGGTGACACCAGCATTCTCCCTGAGCCTGTGGAACCAGCCCGTGGGACCCCCTTGCTTCATCCCGGGGAGCTGCGGGGTGAGGGCAGGGCTGCCAAAGCACGTGGGTTTGGATTGCTTTTTCACTGCAGCCACCCCAGGGACGCAGCGATGCAGGTTTAGACGTGGGGTTAAGTGTTGGCAGAGCTGGGTCTGTGCCCCAAGAAAGCCACTCCAGGAGGTGGCAACCCCAGCTTGGGCCCGGGGACAGCAGTTGGAGCTGGGGGCAGCTCCCCAGCCCCAGCAAACCCACCTCGGTGGGTCTTATGGCTGATGTGGCTGTGTCTACCCAAAATGGGGGCAACCCAGGCACTTTCCCCACCCACATTCTTGCCAGAACGGTGCACCGGGAAGTACTGGATACATTGCCCAAACCCTGTATCCTCAGGTCTGAGGATAAAGAGAAAGCTGTTTTGCAGTCCAGTGCCCAAAATGTCCCTGTTGCCAGCAGAGGATTAACCAGTAAGGGGAGAACCATTACAGAAAAGCCCTTTATATCAACACTTTCCCTTCCTCCCTGCCCTGGACCTTCCCTTTTTCACCCCAGCATGCACGGGCGCACAACTGCTGGTGGTGTGGGAGGCCAGGATGCCTGCCAGGCTGATGCCCCCAAGAAACGTGGTGGCTTCAGCAGCATAAGCTGCCCCAGCAGGCACCCATGCATGGAGGATGTCGTCCCAGGAGCTGGGTCTTTCTGGGAGGGCTCGATGTCGCCTTCCCTTGCCTGGCACCAGGAAAGTTACATATATCAGCTCCTCCTGTCAACATCCGTATTCCTCTCCCTGGCTGGGACCCATCCCGCTGCTCCTGGGACGGTTTCCTCCCACTGCTGGATCGGGTGGTGAACCATGGCTGGCGCGGAGGAGGAGGGAGGAGGAGGCTGAGTCACCGTCAGAAGGAATTTGGGCAAATACCTAATGATCAGCGGCACAGGGTGAATTCAGATCAGGGCTTGCGGCTGGGATGGGCGTCTGCCCCTGCCGCTGCTCCATCCCCTCTGACTCAGCCGGGAGAGGATTTGGCCCCATATACGTTTGTGTGGAGGATCATAATCCCATCTCTTGCAGGAGGTGCCTGAGTCAGCCTGTGCACGGCCCCGCTCCGGGCACCCCGGTGTCCCCCTGCTCCCGGCCGTGCACCCACCCTGCCAGGCTGCGGCACCCTCCGCTCATCCCGCAGCACCACGCTGGTTTCCAGTGGGGATCGCCCGGCGCAAGGGAGGCTTTTGCATGCTGGCAGCCGGGGTTTTGCCTTGGCCGCTGGCCATCTGGCAGCCCCCGGAGCTGCGGCAGAAAGTGGTGAGAGCCAAGAGGTAGTGGTGACCAGGCCCTGGGGCAACCCCCAGGGTTTGGAGGGCAGGGAATTGCCAGCCCCAGCCCACACCGCGGTCAGTCCAAGCAAATCCCCACCTCGGAATGTGCGGGTTTATCACCAGAGCAAACAGGGTAAGGCAAAGCCAGGCTGCGCGGCCAGGTAGATGCTGCAGCCCCCGACGTGTGGGTCCTCCCCCATCCACCGCTCCCCGCGTCCCCGGGAGAAAAACGTGTCACCGCCTCTGCGTCACTCGGGTCAGCCTTTCCCTGCCGGCTCTCCCCTGCCCGCATGGACACGCTGCCAAGCGCAGAGCCCAAACCCCACGGTGGCCGTGGCGGAGAGGGGAGGTGAGAGGGCAGCAAGCATGATCTACTGGGGAAAACCTCTGCTGGGAGCTGTTGGGGAGGATACGTGTGTGTGCACAGGGATAGTTGTATATTTGGCTGTAACAGGGGAAAGCAGAAGAGACTGAGCAGTAAACAGGGAAATGAAAGTGTCGTGCGAGCTGGCGACCATGGTCCTTCGGGAATGGAGCTGATGGGAGGCCACCACGGGGTGGGAGATTGTGTATGATGTGGTGCTGTAGATCAGACCGTCCCCTGGGGACACTTGGTAGCACAGACAGATTAACAGACAAACTGTCCCCATCCTGTGGCAGAGAGCAGCGCCGTGCCAGAGAGCCCCCGTGGCCATGGGGCAGTAAAGCCACTGTCCCTGACCAGTGGGTGCAAAGGCACCAGCACAGTGATCCAGGCACCTCTGGACACCCGTGCAGGTGAACTCGCCTGCAGGCTGTGCGGTGGCCGGCAGAGCCGGGCTGCCACACTCAGCACACCCCAGCAGCAGAAAAGTTATTGGTGCTCTTGAAATAATGCCCGGGAGGTCAGGTTTACCCGCAGGAGCTTACTCATCCCCGGCCAGTGAGGGCTCAACCCGAGTGATGATGAACCAGGACCGCTCAGAGCTTCCTGCCCTCTCCACCAGAGCCCCAGCGAGGACCGGGATCCTGCCAGCACCCAGGTCTAAATAAATCTGGGGATTTACGCACTGAGCCACCCCACCGTGCTTCCCGCATTTGCTGGTGCAGGGCACAGGTGGGAGCAGCTTTGCCGCATGCCTTCACCGAGCCGCATGCTTGTTGCTGGCGCCTGGGGGTGCCGAACCCTTCGGTGGCTTACAGCCCGCTCCTGAGAGAGGCCGGAATTAATTGCTCGTTTCTGCACACACACACACACCCTCCGCCCCGGTTGCATTCTGCAGATTCCCTCAGGCCCGTGGGGCCATGCCGGGAGCTGCAGGAGCGTGTGCTCCCGTGGGGGACGCATCTCCGGTGTCGTGCGGCAGCGCCCGCACTTGTGCCTGAGACGGGGCAGCTGACGGTGGAGAGGAGTGCTTCATTTTAGGAAGCAGCTGGCTCACACAGGAGACATTGTTTATCATCTTCCCCCTCACCCCCTGGTGCTTTATTACAAAGGATTATGGCATGAAAAGCTATTTTGTTCCCCTGCTCCCAATGCATAGCCCCCAATCCGTGATTTATTCCTCCCCGCGGGCAGAAGCTGGGGTACGGCACCCTGGGGAGCCGGGGGGAGACAAGGTGGGGGCTCAAACCTGCAGCAGCGGTGGCAGCAGGGATGCACCCAGCACCCTACCCACGGCGCGGCCGGCTGGGCTTTGCCAGGGGTGCCCGAGACTGCTATCAACTGCGTGATGTGAGGAAACCTCGAGGGGGAGAAAAAACAAAGTCAGAGCCTTTCCGTGGTGGGTGTCACCCGTGAGGCGATGTCACCCCGCTTTGTCCAGACAAAGCTGGCATACTCTCCCCAGGGACACTGCTGTCCCCAAGCCTGGTGACCCACTGCTGGTGCTGGTGGCACCATGAGGTGTCACAGCTCCAAACCTGCCTGGATGAGCCTGTGGGGCAATGTCCCTCTGCCCACAGGGAACCGGGGCCAGGCTGGGTGCAGAAAGCGCTGTGCAGGGTACGAGCCGGGCAAGGAGGATGCAGTCCAGGATACAAGCCGGGGGTCAGCATGGGAACACGGTCCTTTGCCGCTTCCCCCAAAATCACTTGCGGGCAGGGCGGAGGCACCTCCAAAGCAGCGGCAGGAGTGGCTTCCCTCTGGCTCTCTGCCCAGGCACTTTCCTTGTCAAGAGGCAGCCGGGATGCCATGTGCCCCTCAGTCCCCCTCCTCCGTCCCTGCCGTCACGAAGCCCGCTCTGCCGTCGTGTGCCTTTGCTGTGAGTCCCCCCCCCTGCAGGGCGCCTGCCAGCCGCCTCTGCGGCTTTCCAGGAACCAGCGCAGAAGCGATTGGCAGCAGATAAGCCTGTTGCAACAGATGCCTCATGCTGCTTCCCAAAGCCCCAACCTGCCTGTGCACCTACATCAGGGTAAAGCTATGGCTGGGGCTTCCTCCTATGGTGTTACCTACTCTGCCGCCCTGTCACCCATCACGTCCCTGACAACCAGCCAAGGGGCCCCGGGGACGAGGTGGGGATGAGCAAAAAGGTGAGGGCAAAGGCTGCGGTGGTGGCATGCAGCTCGGCCACTGCCAGCCCTGAGGCTGTGGTGGAGCTGGGACAAGCCCCCGCTTGCAGTGTTGTGTCTCCGAGAGGCGGCTCGGCAGCCCGGGCGTGTTCCTCTCCCCGCTGCCTCTCCCACACCACTCCCAGATCAGCAAGGAGGGACCTCACGGGGCTACAGCTTTCACAGGGAAGGCTCCGACAACACCTCCGGCATCCCAGTGCCATGGTGGGGAGGAGACGGTGAGGAGGCAGCTCCCATCCCTGCTGCCATGGTCCCACTTTCCCTGCAGTGTTGGCAGCTGCTCCATCTCCAGCCGGTCACCAGCTATGTGGTCTTGCTGGTGTGGATTACGCTGTTGGTGGCTGGCAAGTGTCGAGTTTGCAAGGCCTCAGCCCAGCTCACAAGAACTGCACAGGGCATGTTGAGGGGGGACCTTCACCAGCTTCACCAGCTATGTTGGTCCTGGGTGGGAAATGGGTGCCAAGATGCCACTGCTCAGAGCCATGGTCTCAGGGAATATGGGGGTGGCCAAGGCCAGGGGTGGCAGGGTTGTCTGGGAGGGGGACATGTGCTGGGGGGGTGTTTCAGAGCAGATGCCGTGGGCTGGAGGTGCCACCGGGTACTGGCCTTGGAGAAGCAGCTGCAGAACTGGGCACCAGGGCCGGAACGAAGGAAGACGCCCAAGCCCCAGCTGCAGCGTGGACATGTGATGAGTTCATCGGGGCACAAGCCGGCAGCGCTTTGCGTGGCCACGGGCTGGCAGTGGGGACGAGGCTGTATCAGGGCTTCTTACCTTGGCACCAGCTTCCCCATGTTTGCCGTAACACCCAGAACCGGGAATAAGAGCCAGGCGGCAGGCACATGTGTCGCAGCCTCTCTGGGTAGGGATGCAGCCAAGCCCAGGGCAGTAAAACTTCTCGTGCCGCAGGAGCCCAGCGAACCGCAGAGTCCCTGCCCCACTGCCGTGGCGTTGCCCCTACTGCCCTGGCACTCCTTGCCCAGAGTGTGCCTCCTGGGCAATGTTCCCATCTCCAGACAAATCCCCCTGCAGCAACCAGTGGTGGTGCCCAGGGTCCGCAGGCAAGGTTCTCCCTGCCTGCGGTGCTGGGGCGATGCCGGCTCTCGGCAGGCTTCCCGCAAGTATGAGGTCATGCCTAGATAAGCCCGTTCCTCCTTCGCCCTTGAGCCCAGGGCTCGGGTTCCCAGGCACTGTGGGAAGCACCAGCTCTCCCAGCAGCTCTCCGCTGCCTCCCTCCCGCTCCTCTCTCCCAGGCGCTCAGCAGGGACCCCCTGCTTCGGCAATTCACTGCCTAATTAATTCCCCCTTGTCCCTGCCAGACCTCCTCAGGAGAGGGTCCAGGCCCTTCTCCCCACTGCATGGCCAAGCAAGCCGTGCTGGGTTGTGCCACCAGCCTGTGTCACCGCACCAGGGTGGCAGAGCTGTGGGTCAGTGGCTGTGACACCGTTTGCAACCCATCAAGCCGCGGCTAGTCTCCTCAGAGGTCTCCTTTCACTTACAGAAGATACTTTTCTCCAAGATGCCGTACTGGGTCTGGCTGAGACAGAGTTAATTGTCCCCCTAGCAGCCCTCATAGAGCTGTGCTTTGTGTTGGTGGCTGGAAAGGTGTTGATAACACACCAGCATTTTGGCTACTGCTGAGCAGTGCTGGCACAGCATCAGGGCTGTCTCTCCAACGTGCCCCCCTCACCACTGGGCTGGGGGTGGGCAAGATCTTGGGAGGGGACAGAGCCAGGACAGCTGACCCAAACTGACCAAAGGGATATTCTATGCCATATGACATCTGCTCAGCAATTAAAGCTAAGAAAAAGGAGGAGGAGGGAGGACATTCGTTATTGCAATGTCTGTCTTCCAGGGCAACCGCTATGCGCACTGAACCCCTACTTCCGTGTAAGTAGCTGGAAATTGCCTGCTGATGGGAAGTAAATCTTTTCTTTTCCTTTGCTTCCATGCACAGCCTTTGCTTTTGCTTTATTAAACTGCCTTTACCTTGACCCACAAGTTCTTCTCCATCTTATCTTCTCCCCCCATGTCCTGCTGAGGAGGGGGAGTGATAGAGCGGCGTGGTGGGCACCTGGTGTCCAGCCAAGGTCAACCCACTACAGCCGCCAGACAGGCTGTCGCCCAGCTCAGCAAGGCAGCCGAGCTGCGCAGCCGCCGGCAGCCAAACCTGCCCAGGCACATCCCCACTCAGACGGGCAGGTGACCCTCCAACAGCTCCCACGGCTCAGCCCGGGGAAACACGGGGGCCCCTTGAGCACCGGCACGGTCAGCTGCGGCCACTGGCCCTGAGGTGTCCTTGGCCGTGCTGCAGGGACATGTTGCCCTCCCTAAGCCCTGCAAGCAGCATCCCCTGAGGCTTTGGTGTTTGCCAGCCCGGCCCGGGGCGGTCCAGGGTGTCCGGGCATGGTGCAGTGCTGCTGCAGAGCCCCGTGCCCCTCTTGCTTTAGCAGGGTCTGTCCTGGCGGCTCTATCTCACTCAGGAGGTGTCTTGCCCCTCCTGGCCTCGTTATCCTTACAGGCTAAATTGGATCTCTAATAAATAAGTAATGACAAATAATGGGATTAAACGGCTGCCAGGCAAAGGGAGCTGGCAGGGGGAGGTGTGCCATGCTCAGAGGCTCGCTCCGGCGGCGCATGGCTCTGGCAGGGCTGGCATGGGGACCCGGACTGGTTCGGAGCGAGCCCCAGCCGGTGGTGGGGCTGGGTCTGCTGCCTGCGTCAGCAGCACCCTGCGCTTCTGGCCTTGGCGCTGGTGCGTACGTTGGTGCCCGAAATACACACCCAAGGAGCACCCCTGTATTCCCCGGGCACCCCTGGTCCCAACACCCCAACACCCCGCACCCTCGGACCCTCGCCCTGCCGCCCCCTCCGCACCCCCCTACGCTTCTCTTGCTCCCCGTCTCCTCCAACACATCACCGAGGCTGGTATTACAATAATCCCTGGCTTAATTTAAATCCTCCTCCCATGTCATGTTTTTCCAGAGGGGAGGAGGGATTCAAGGCACTTTGGTGGCACCCGCTTGGCCCTGGGGCTGGTGCCGGACTCAGACAGCCAGAAAGCCCTGAGTGTCCATGCGAGGGGTCCCTGCTCTTTTGCCCCCCAGGGAAGGTGCCCGGGGTGTCCCGCAGCCCTCAGCGAGAGGTGTCCCCAAGTTTTGGAGCTCTCTCTGGGCGGGCACCAGGCCCTAGCGGGAAGAAGAGCCTGGGTGATGCCTGGGGGAGCAGGTGGCTCCTGCTCCCCAAACCCTCCCTGCAGCCACCTAGGGGGTCTGGTCCCCCCCTCCCTCTCCCCTCTCCCCTCACTGCCTGCCCTGGACTGGGGTGACTTTGCCACTATTTTTTCTTTTAACCATCTGAAATGTTTGTATTTGCTGCTCTTCCCCAGAAACCTCCTTCTTTAAAGACATTCTCCCTCCTGGTCCCACGGGCGACGGTGAGGGTGGGGGGGAGTCGCACCCCTTCGGGCAGCTGCCAGCCATTTGCCTCCCTCAGCGCTAAATGGGGGATCAGGGAGAAGCCATTTGGGGAATTCGTTCATTTATTTCTGTACGCCCCCCTCGCGCAGCAGCTGCGGGGCTGGGGACGGCCACCGCCACTGGCCTGTGGTGACACCATGTAGGGGACTGTGTTCTGCAGGCGGGTAAGGGGCTTTTTGTGGCGAGGGGGCCGTGCCCTCACACAGGCTCTAGGGAGTCCCCACCGCTGCGACCAGGGGCGGGGGTGCCACTGCACCTGCCCTCCCGGCAGTGGGGCGGCAGCGGGGACACGGTGTGGGGTGGCAGGAGCGGGGAATGAAATGACAAATGGGGGACAGGGGGGGACTGTGAGGAGGGCAGAGAGGGGACAGAGGGGGCAGTGCGGGGACAGGGGAGGACTGGAGGGGACGGGAGTGACGGGAGGGGGCAGTGGGGCCAGGCGGGTCCCAGCGGGGTGACCGGCGGGTGGCAGCAGGGGCAGGGAGGGGACACGAGTGACAGCAGTGCCACGCCGCGGCCGCCCCCGCAGGAGGGCGGTGGGGCGGGGCGGTGGGCGGGGCTAAGCACGGCCTGGCCCCGCCCCTCCGCCTCGCGCGGCCGCCCTCGGCAGGGCGCGTGCGCTGCGCAGGCGCGGGGCGAGCCGGCACCTGCGCCGGGCGGGTCAGGTGGGCGGCGGCGGCGGCGCGGAGGGAGGTAAGGGCGGGCGGGCCGCCATTTCCCCCGGCCCCCAGACACCCCCTGGGGCTGGCGGGGCCGCCCCTTTCCCCCGGGCCCTTCCGAGAGGGCCCCCGCACCCCCTCGCGGGGTGCAGCTCCTCGGCCGCGTCCCCCCGCTCCCTGCGCCTCTCCTCCGCCGCTCCGGCCTGGGGGTCCGGCTGGGGGCCGGGCGAGGGTCCGCGCCTCCTGCCGAGCTGGGAGCCAGGGCCTGAGGGGCGGGGGGGGGGCTGGGCCCAGCCTGCAGCTCCCAGGCTAGCACCCCGCGGTTTTTATCTGCAGGCAGGTGCCGGCGTCCTGCGTGGGGGGGTTTCTGTCCTGCTGCGCGTCGAGGTCAGCCTCCGAAATAGCTTGCAAGGGGCTGAGCAGTGAACGCAGGTCGCAAACAGCGTTGCTAACGTCGGTGTGATGGGTGGCAGGGTGCCCATCGGTGTCATGGCTGTGTCATGTCTGTCAGTAGTCTGCTGACCTGCCAGCACAACCCATTAGTCATTTTTAAAACGCCTGCTTGCCACTTGCTAACCAGCCATTGCTAAACGGAAACTCTTTTTGGGGCTGATGGTGTGTGTCAGGAAGGGCTTTGGGGACAGGGACCATCTTAACGCTCCCCCCCACCTCGGCAAGGGTTTGGAAGAGGAAGAGCAAGGGTTTTGAACAGATCACTTGCTCCGAGGAGAGTTTCCCAAAGCCATCAGCCCCAGGGAGCTATGCTGCAATTCCTGTTTGTCTCTTGCGACATTTGCATTTTGTTCTTTGCTTTAGAACCACTGGGTTGCACAGATACTTCTCAAATGTCTCTTGGCCCATCAGTTTAGTTCAGCCGTGCTTGATTTGGGATGTTTCTGTGCAGGGGAAGTGAAATTGGTGAGCCTTTAGTTAGTTTCTGAGCTTTCCGCGGAAACTAACTAGAAGCAGAAGTTTCTGATTTTGGCTTTGTGGTAAGCACTGGTTGAAAGAGCTGCAAAAAGAGCAGAAACTAAGTTGAACAGGGCCCTGTGTGATTAGTGCAGAAAATGTTTTTTGGCCTGGAAGGAGTTCTGATCTGAGCAGTGTCGAATGCTCCTGTTGCGGTTGGTTGGAAGTTGGTCTGCCGGTGTCATCACTACGCAGCACTACATGTCCACGCCCTTCCCAGGAATGTGGGTAGCAGGTGTAAGCAAGCCAGATCCCATCTCTTTTCATACCAGGCTCTTGCCAGCTGGCTCACTCTTCTGGTTAGCAGATTCAGGTACATGTTCAATCCTCAGATCAGATTCCAGTGTGTGTGGGTAGGTTGGCCAAGCAGATCAAAGCTATCGATGTCTCCTGGATTGAGAAGAGACATGGGTTGCACAGCCTGTGCACTCATGCCAGAACTCCTTCAATTTATTCTTTTCTTCTTTTGGGCTTAGCATCTGTAATGGTACTGGCTCTGCCCCGGTCAGAAATGGGCTGTGTTCCACTTTACTTAGGGCAAGGGAAACTGTCCTCAGCGCCCTGTTCTTGCCTGTTTTACTCCAGCCAACAGTACTGCACTTTCATCTTTCTAGTGCTCTGCTGTTGTTTTTCCAGCCTGGGTCAACATTACAAATTGAAAGGCAATGCACCGAGCGCAGCTCTGGCAACCTTGCTGACTGATGTTTCTTTTTTAGTGACTGTTATGCTGGAAGAAGGTGTTCCCTGGACAGTCCTGGAGACAGAAGCGCTGTATTTCTAGAGCAGGTACAGTACAGACAGCGGCCAAACAAAGTTCTTGTTCTGTGTCAGGCCTTTACCTTTGGTTGCAGAGTGTCCCTGGGAGGGAGAGGACTGATTGGCACTTGGCCTTTCTCTTGCGACTGCTGACTAAGGAACCTGCGATGTCAGGGTTGTTGCAATGTGAACTTACACCTGTGCCCAAGCAAACTGGCCTGCGAAAAGCATTGCCAGAAAAGAGCAGTGGATAAGCTGGGTCTCTGTGCCTGGGAAACCCCTTCTGAGCTGTAGAGATCACACGCAGAAAACAAGAGCAGCTCTCCTTGTAAGGTGAGTCAGCGTTCCTGGGGTGATTAAGAACTGGTTTGCCAGATGACTTGTATTGATGTTAGGCCTGTACGTCTTTACATCCTTCCAGTAGAGCAAGTCAGATAGGAGAAATTATTTAGCTCGCGATTGTACAGTGGAAGGGAAGGCCTGATGACGGTAATCCCTGGTGATTTTGCTGTTTCTGTGATAGCCTGAGGACACAGGCCAGAAGAGATGTTTAACAAGTCAGTGGTATGTTTGGAAAAACTAGACAAGCTTTCGGACACAGAGTTTTCACCAAAAGTAATATAATTGATACTAAACTCTCAACAGTTGTTCTCACCTTGCGCTTACAGTGGTGACTTGCTGCTTCCTTTTTGGACCTGATGGAGGACTTGTGTGCCTGAAAGCTTGTCCAATTTCCAGCTCTAATCTCTCTAATAAGAGAGATTACCTCTTCTATACAAAACTTGTTCAGAAATGGGGATGGAAATACCGTATTCTGTTCTTCCATGTGCAACTTTCTGCAGAATCCATGAGTCAAATATCTGTTTTGTACGATTTCTGAACCCTGCAGATTACCTTGGTGCTGCGCCCCTCCGTCCTGCTGCAATGAGTGGAAAGTCCTTGCTCTTAAAGGTCATTCTCCTTGGGGATGGTGGAGTTGGGAAAAGTTCCCTCATGAACCGGTACGTCACCAACAAGTTTGACTCACAGGCTTTCCACACAATTGGTGTGGAGTTCTTAAACCGGGACCTGGAGGTGGATGGACGTTTTGTGACCCTCCAGATTTGGGACACTGCGGGACAGGAAAGATTCAAGAGCCTGCGAACCCCCTTTTACAGGGGAGCAGACTGCTGCCTGCTGACCTTCAGTGTGGATGACCGGCAGAGCTTTGAGAACCTCAGTAACTGGCAGAAGGAGTTTGTCTATTATGCTGACGTGAAGGACCCTGAACACTTCCCGTTTGTAGTCCTGGGCAACAAAATAGACAAACTTGAGAGACAAGTAAGCACAGAGGAGGCCCAGGCCTGGTGCATGGAAAACGGTAACTATCCATACCTGGAGACTAGTGCCAAGGATGACACCAATGTGGCAGTAGCCTTTGAGGAGGCTGTGCGACAGGTGCTGGCGGTGGAGGAGCAGCTAGAGCACTGTATGCTGGGCCACACCATTGACCTGCACTCCAGCTCCAAATCAGGGTCTTCCTGTTGTTAAGAGTGGCTGCTGCTTTGGGAACATCGCTCGAGCCGGTGGCTGGATCGGAATAAGCACGGGCAGCTCTGGGGCACTCTGAGGAGAGTGGCCACAAGGACACTAGGTGATTTGCTCACTGGGGAGTTGCAGCCTCACCATCAGAATTCTGGCTGGAATTTTTGGGCACAGAGCATGTATCTGCAGGAGGAAGCTGTTAAGAAGCACGTGAGCGTAGTCCTGCTTCCATCGCTGCCTGTTTTAGCAGGTTTAAAGGACTGTGTTAAAGTCCTTTAAATTCACTAAAGACAGTGGTGATCTGATCTGTACCAAGAACTGCCTGCGGAACAAAGCTGAGAGTGCTCTAGACACTCTTTGAAATATTTTAGTCCTCAACTCAAAAAAAATACTAGACCCACTAAACTCATGACCTTACTGCCAAAGGAAAGTCTGCTCAGCATAGTGAACGAAACCTGTTGTAGACTCTACCCACGCGACTGTGAGAATGCCAAATACTAGTGTGGCTGAGATGTGTGTATCTGTTGTTTGGGATAAGTGCATTGTATCCTGAGGCTGAATTGTGCTGAGAATTGTTAGAGCTCATACGAAGCTCTACATAGGAAGGAGAGGTGAGCCTGCGTTTGAATGTGGCAGCATCACTTCTTTGTAGCTGCCTATTTCTGGTCTGTTTTCCCTCACTTCTTTGTCTTGCGTGAGTGTTATTTTGTGGAGAGACTGTCTGCTGCTTGTTTAATATATGTCTCCTTGTCTCTTCTGGAGGCTTAACACTGGATCTTGCTTCTCGTACCTTGAAGCCCTGGATGAAAAATACTGATGTGGACACTCGCTGGGTCATGTCAAAGGGTTTAGAGTTACTCAAGAGTTCAGGAGATCTGGAGCATGAAACTTCAGCTAGTTTCTGTCACATGTCCAGATGACATGCTCTAGCAGACCGGATGGCAGGTGGGTGGGATGTCTCCTAGGTGTGCGTGCAAGTGGCTGGGGGAGTCATGCGTGGTCAACTGTTAAATCCACTTGGTGTGCGGGGCCGGTGACCACTGTGCATTGTTAGCTGGCGGATCAGTGTCTTCAGTTGCTTTAGTACGGATGTTCTCATCTGGATGCTGCAACACAGAACCATTCACTTTATTACCTGTCGTGTCAGGTGCAGTGCTGCTGAGCACAGTTAACTCATGCCGTTGTCCTGGCCCTTACTCCCTGACGGGGAATCCATTTTACATTTTATCTGTAATTCATATGACAGACTTTACTGGTAGAGGATATCTACTCAGTTAGCTGGCCTTTGTTAATGGCTGCAGTGTTCAATCCATTGGGGAGAGAGCTGCACTGGTTCCACCTCTGTTGGAGGTGACTGAAAAGTGGTAGGTGTGGGGGTGGGGCAGGGAACCTTCTAGAAAAGGACACCAGGCTTTACTGATCCTAACTCCTGCCCCCTGCTAGGTGTTAGTCCCAAGCTATTTGTGTAGCAAAGAGATGAGTGCTTGCTGACTGCTGTCTTTACCATTATAACCTCATGTCCTGCAACTTCCCATGCAAGCATTTGTCCAAAACTATGGCTTTGCCCGTAAGCACGTAGTAGTCTGCCATGGGGACAGCTTCCCCGAGTACGTATCCACTAGCTGCTGAATGTGATTCCCACTGTGATGAGCTACTGGATGGTAGATTTTGTAGCTCAAATCGAGCAGCCTCAGTTATATTGTGCTTTAGAGCAGGGCAATCTCTGCCCTCGTGCAGGCTGGTGGCAGCTAATCCCCATCACCGAGCGGTCTGTGAGCATGCAGGGAGTCTCCTCTGGGGGAACTCAGGGTGATCCTGCCCTTCTCTGCAGGGCAGCCGCGTGTGGGAGGGACTGAAGCTTTAATGCAAAGTGCTTTAGAGGGATCTGATTTCTAAACAGGGCTGAACACTCATATTCGCAGGGATAGATAGGGAGTGCGTGCAGTCTCTGGAAAACCAGGTCCCTTGAGGTATAAGGGAAGGCTCTGCCTCTGTAGGTGCAACAGATTTTTACAGGATATTAAAGTTATTGTTACTGTTTATTTACCAATGCCCAACTTCCCCAGGCCTCTAGATTTTTCTTCAATTTAACACTGCTTGATATTTCCTTCAAAATCCCAGACTATGTGACCTGTGGTTCTGATTTACATCTCTGAACAGAAACGTTCCCCTGGAGCTGGTTTGCGCAGGGGCCCAGGGTCGGAACAGGCTCAGGCCCTTGCGCGCTGCCCGGCCCTGCCAGAGGGGCTGCTGAGGGAGCTCCCTGCAGATGAAACTGCTGCTTCCCCAGCGCCCATCTCGGGATCTGTGCGAGGACTGGTACCTCCTGTGGGAGAGGGCGCATGCAGCACCCTGTTTGCAGTGCCCTCGGTGCGTGTTGATGCTGATAGCTGAAGCTCAAGAGCCTCATTGTGCGCAGGCTGTGGAGACGGTATGTATTGTCGGAGGGTGTTACGCAGCATCTTTTATTCCTAACAGACATTGTATCGTTGACTTTTTTTAAAAAAAACCCTATTTTATTAGGCTTATGTGTTTTAAAAATCCATTTAAAAAATATAGTATAATATATTTAAATTGTTTAATTTAAATGATACGCACAATTTCCAAAGGAGCCAGGATTTTGAACTCTTTATTGCAAAGTTCAGTGCCAACAGCCATCCCCTCCCTGTGTCCACTCATGCTGCTGCGGTTGTTGCTATTGCTACAGAACTGGAATTGTAAAACCGACATTCTACCTTTATTTAAGCAAATAAAACATGGATGTATTCAAGAGAATTCAGGAAGTGGCTGCTGCCTTCTTGGTTTATCAAAGTTCAAGTCAGCTCCTGTTCTTCTGAGGGATGTGGAACTGGGTTGGTTATAGCACCTGACAGAGAGAAGTCACTAAGGGATCAAAGGGGTTGGTGGTTCCTGAATGTCCCTAGCTAGACCAGTAGTTGAAGGAATTTACCAGCTGAATCCAGTGACCAGCTTTGTCTTTTCAAGAGTGTATCAGAAAACACTTTCATAACAGAAGTATTCCACATTGTTCCCTCTGTCACTACATTTTAATTTTCAGCCTGGGCTCTCAGCAGCAAGCCGGGTACTTCCCTTTGATTTCTTCCTGCGATCTTGGAACCGGTCCCTCGGGCTCCAGGGGGCTGTAACCAGGCATGATTTCCATAGGACGCTGAGACAGAAATCAGCATATGGGGACTGTTCTCTTCCGCTGTCCTGCCAGGATGGCAGCTTATTTTGGGCGGCTTTCTCTGTGTTTGCAGAGTCTGTGCCTGCTGTTTATGTTGGCAGAACCTTTTAGTTTATTTTTCTCCCGTGTCTGCTTGCCTATCCACGCTTCCATAGGCAGTGTAAGGTTTCAAGTCCTTAGAAATCCTGCTTTTTAAATGTGGGCTGGAGTATCTGAGGGCTTCCAGCATCTTACTTCAGCCGTTTCAAAACACAGCTGAAAACAGACAGCCAACGTGTCCTGGTGGGAGATGGTCCCAGCCCTGGAGGAGTTGCAGGGGTTGGCTGAAGCTGTCTCGCGTCAGTGAGGGTCTGTCCAAAACCATCAGTTCTTAACGGGGAGTTAGTTGCAGCTCTGGCACCAGAGGCACTGGCGTGTTCTGCTCTGGAGTAAGGAGCGCTCCCTGCTCTGCCGGCGTGGGAGGCGATGGTAGCTCCCACAGCAGTTACCTGAAGGCCTCAGGTGAGTCAGAGTCCCGAGACTGGGGCCTGGGACAGTCTGTGAAGTCAGTGAAATAGTAAGTTACATGCTGAGGCAACTGTTCGGGCAAAAGCAATCGGGGATGGACAGAGATACCTCTTGACCTGAGTGTTTGCACAGCTGGTGGAGCAGCTCTTTCCTGGTGGCTTCAAGGGGTCCTTTAGGGGCTAGTGCATGTGGCCACGTGCGGACGCAGGACTCATGCCTTCCTGAGCAGCCAGGTACAGTGTGTGCCTGTGCTATTGTCAGTCCTTCCACGAGGACTTCCCGCTTACTCTTCCCTCCTTGTCCCTGGGCGTCTTTCTAGCAGAAATGGAGAGAAACCAGCTGGGTGCCTGAGAGGTGGCAGGTGGGACCTTCCTCTAGGGCAGATGGTGGCAGTACCATGCTGTGACCCTGGCAGGCAGGGCTGCTCGCCAGCTACTGCCCGTGCCATGGTGTCCCAGGGCAGCGGGCAGCCCTTGGGTTTGCCGCTGGTGCTGCCTCCCTTTCCTGAGCCTTCCTGCTCATCCTACACGGCCTTTCCCCGGGGCTGAGCCCGAGCCCTTCCGAAGAGAGCAAGGCAGGGGACCGTGCCTGCCTGTGTGGCTTCAGAGGAATTTAGGGGCTTGTACGCGGGCTTTGAATGGCAGCATTTGGATGTTTAAGGTAGATTTTATTTGCTATTCCCTCGCTGGACTGTGCAGAACTGAGCCCAATGTAAACGAAGGCACTGGAGGGAGACAATAGCTATTTTTTCTGACTCGTGGCCGGTGGGCTGGCTTTGTTTTGGAGGTTCCCAGGGCCCCCTTAGCAGGAGAGGTGCCTTTGCAGGGAGGGCTTCCCCGGGGAAGCACGGGCAGCGCACGGGAGGGGGTGTCCGGGGCACGGCGCTCGCCCTGCCCCGCTGTGCCCGGGCAGCTGCCGCTGCGGCCGGCGGCCGCGGGGAGGAGACGGAGGACCGGGGATGCGGGAGGCGGCCGGGAGGAGCATCACCCCGGCGGGGCTTCGCCCGTGGAGGCCGCCTCCGTGGAGGGCTGGGGACCCTACAGAAACACCCTTGGGTGCCACCGTCCCCTCCCCTCTCCTCTCNGGGGGGGGGGGGGGGGGGGGGGGGTTCTGTCTCGCTGGCCCAAGGGCTGGCTTGCCCAGTGTCCCTTGCTAGCAGCGGCACAGGGTCATTTCCCGGGGTGGCAGGGCATGAGATGAAGGGGTGGGAGTCACCTTGCCCGCTGGCCAGCAAGGCAGCCCGTGGGACGTATTCCAGGGTCCCTTTCTCTGGTCCAGCTTTTGTGGCAGCAAACTGCTGTCACATTTCAGCTGCAAGACGGGGAAAATGTTTAATTGCACCACCTCCCCTCCTTGGAGCTCTTGTGATAGGCCAATTTACAGAGATGTGGTTTGGTATGAGGCAGGATTTATTCCTTGTCTCTTCTCGGCCAGTTCCTGGAGGGCGCTGGGTGCCCAGGGAAGGAGCTGTGAGGGCAGGTCCCATGTCCCCAGGTGGGGTGGCAGCAGGAGACAGCCAAGGGCACACCCAGCAAGATGCTACATGCATCCTTCGGCCCTCGGACTTGCCCTGTGTCCTGGCCATGCTGGCTGCTTTCACACATTACTTTGCGCTGCTATCCCCAGTCTTCACCCCGGCAGGGGGGCACCAGTCTCCACCAGGGGAAAGAGATGGTGTTTTGTTCCCCGACTCGCTCCTGCCCAGCGGCTGATCGCGTACACACAGTACACACAGGGCCCTTTCAGCATGGGGAGAGGAGGGTGATGGCATCTGGGAACGCAGGGAACAAAGGGCACCATTGATGCTGGCTGCAGCCCCACGGGTTTCTGTGAGCCGGGGCAAGGCTGGGGTGCGGGCACAGCTGTGCACTGAGCCGGGGCAGCAGCAATGCATGAGCTAAACCTCCCCCGGCTGGGCTGCATGGGAAGCCTTGCTGCCTGCCCAGAGGGGGCTGGAGCCAAGGGACAGAGGAGAGAGTGGGATTTGGGCTACAGTCCCATTTAGGAAGGGCAGCGAGGGTCCTGGCTGTGGGTAGGTAACAGCCTGCCTGCTCTCAGCCTGCCCTGCTGCTGAAGGGCACCTAACCATGCCCAAGATCTGCCTCTTGGGCACATCTGCTGCAAATGGGAGCAGTGCCAGCGTTTGAGCGTGGGGCTGGGAGCTTCTCTCCATGGCCTCACTCCCCAGAGGCTCCTGAGCACAGCTCCTGGGGGAATTTCCAAGAGAAACAACACTCGAATCGATGATTTTTGAGTAGCTGCTATGGAAACATGCATCTAAGGGCAGTGTTCTTCTGATCAGGGGCAGAAAGACACCAGTCAATGACCTCCCCACGCACCAACACTGTGCAAACCGTTAATGACCCTGCGGCAAATGGCACGCAGCCACCCACAGAGCTTGCGGACAGGACATGTAGGGCCTTGCAATAGTCATGTCCGCCCTTGTGCCTAAACAAGATGGTCCTATTTCACACAGGGCTCTCTGCAAGTGAGAGAATCGTGCACCCTGCGTGGCTCTGGACATGCTTGTACCATGTGCATTGCCTGATGTGAGCCGGCGAGCTTTGCTCAAGCTGTGCCGATTAGTTTTGCTGTGGCTGTGCCGTGGGTGCTACGTTAGGAGACATGGCAGAGGCTGTCACTGCGTAGGCTGAGTATTGAAGGGCAGCAGCACATCACCAAACACGGGCAAGCAGCTCCTACAAGACCCCAGCTCTCCTCTGGGTGGCTGGAGGAGAAATAGAGGTTTTAAGGGCCCCCAGCTGGGACCAAAGATTTTGAAGTCAGGGTTATGGCTGGGGTGGGAAGGGAGGGGTGGGCAGGCTCCTGTGGGGGCTGCTGGCCCACACGTGGGGCTGGCAAGCGCTGCTTCTCTGGGACTTTCTCCTCTGCAGCCTCCCCTTCCCTGCTTTTTTTTTTTTGGCCGGGGCAGGGGGGGGGGAAGGCAGCACAACAAATGGACAGACAGACATATATCTTGTTCAGAATGTTCTTAATTTTAATTTATTTTCTTTAATTTTTATAAAATACATCTTGTAAGATAAGTCTCTAAAAACTTGCTCCTTTTTATTGCTTGTTAACAAGTTGAAATTCTAGATCAGAAATGAAGGAAACACTTTCAGTTGATTAAATCTCTTTTTGCATGTGTGTGTGTGCACATGTGTGCGTGTGTGTGTGTTTGGGGTCTGGGGACAAGGGTGGGAAGGAGGATCTGGTTATTTTTTGTTAAATGGATACCAAAAAAACCCCAGCAAACCCCCAAGAGAGATAGCGTCGATGTGAATTTCCAGATTTTGACTGGTTTCCCCCCACCCTGCCGTCCCTCCTGGCATCTCCCCCCTCCCCAGCCCGTGTGCGTTGGTAGCCTGGCCAACCTATTTCAGCATTCCCGGCAGCAAGGATCCTTCGAACTCTCTGCTCAGCAGATCTGCTCCTTTATCCTTGCCACTGCTGAAACTGGCACTTAAAAAAAAATATAATAATACAGACAAAAAAAAAAATCCATGCAAGATGGAGCTACAGTCTGCCACTGAAAGTAGTTTCTCCAATAAATAAACACTAAGATTAGCATTAGGGAGAGGCAGGGAAGAGCAAAACAAAATACCAGTTGGCAGGGAGGACTGGAAACTGTATTTTAGCGGGTCTGGCTGGACCCATGCTACCCAGCCAGAGGGCTTTCCTTCAGCTGCCGTGGAAAGCAATCATGGGGGAGAGGTCGTCTCCACCAAACCCTGTGCCCTGCTGCCCCCCTCCATGGGAAAAGCCTGAACTGGCACCAGAAAGGATCTGGTTTGCAGAGATGGGGCGTGTTTCCACCCTGTGACCCCCAAACCACCACCTTTCCTTCCCTCCTCAACTCCTTCATGGGTTTTGGCTGGAAGTGAGATGCTGCCAGTCCCTCCCACCCTGGCAGGCACAAGACAGTTGTCCTGACTTGCAGGAAACACGGGGAAAAAAGTGAGGGGAAAAGGGGGACAGCATGAGGGAAAGTTACATTTGACACGGATGAGAAACAAATCAAGCTCTCCGACGCAGCGGAGGTTAGAGAAGCAGACATCACCCCAGAGAAGAGCACCATTGTGAAGGGACGAGAGCGTGCGGCGAGCGCGGCGCTTGCAGGGCAGGGCGGGCAAAGGTGCGCAGTCCCGAGGGTCGTCCCCTGCCTGCGGAGGGATGGCTCTGGCTTTACGCTCCTGGGCACAGCGCAGAGACGTCCCCTCTCGGTCAAACCTATCTGCCGCCTCTCTGCTGCCTGGAGGGTAAAGCCAAGAGTCCCCCTTGTCTACAGAGACACCAAACTCCTTTAGGCTTTAATAGGGGCAGTTGGGTTAGGGCTTTATCAGCATTGGGGTCAGCACTCTCTTCTCCACAACGGGAAGATCCTTGCCCTGAACTCCCTTTGCCTTGGCTGCAGCAGGCAATTTGGGGTAAATTCATCTTTCTTTGCTAAGGGAAAAAAAAAGTCCTTATTCTCCATCCACGGGTGGTGACAGCAGACAGCTCCAGGAGAGTCTCTAGCAATGGTACCAGGACTGGGCCAACTTCCTTTTCTCTCTAGGTAGCCTCTTGCTACTCATAGAGCAACCTACATGGATTTCCTCCTCCCAGGAGCATGAAGGCCTTTGCTCATCTCTAGGCAACATCGGGACACTGGAGTAAGTCCCTCCTCTTCTCTGGCTGGTTTTGATGGGCTTGGCCCTAGAGCGAACCGGTTACGGATGAGCAGAGAGAGAAAAGTGCATGAAGAGGTGTCCATTGGTGGGAAGCTCTCCTTCCTGGTCACGCTCAGCACGATGGATGCGAGGGAGGAAGAGGAGGGAAGTCAGCGGCGAAGGCAGAGTTAACGCAGGAGACCTGGTGTCGGGTGGCTGCAGTGTTAAAGCCTCGAGGTTAGAGAAAAGAAGGGCATTTGGTCTGGCTGGGCTCCACGGCGCAGGCTAGAACTTGGTGCCTCGGCCCATCAGCTTGAGGACGGCAAAGTTGTAGGTGGCGGCGATCATGAAGGTGAGCTGTGGGTGGGAAGAGAGTGAGCGAGGAGGGAGGAGGAGAAATGAAGCTCCCGCAGGCGAGGAGGGCAAGTGGGGTGGGACTTCTTGCTGGGGTATGCCCGAGGCGGCAGCAGCCCCCAGCCCAGCACCCCAATGGGGCAGTTGCCCTGCGGAGCCCTGTTGCCCCACTGCACCGGCGGGACACCACAGTGTCTCGTCGCTGATGTAAAGCAAGAAGAGAGCTGGGGAAAGGCAGGAGACTGAGTGCACGGGCAGCAGGACCTCTCCCCAGTAGTCTCCTAAAGCCTCTCCAGATCCCCTCCAGCAGCCACCTCTACTTTCTTATGGCCTGAATTCATCGTCTGCACTTATGTGCCAGAAAATGACACGAGCACGGGCTCTGTCATGTCCATGCCCACCACCTCTGTAGTCCTTTGCCCCCACATCCTCACTGGGTGGAGGAGAATGGCTGGGCAGGGGGAGCACCGACTCACCAGTGAGACCAGCGTGGCTGCCGCCCCCACAAAGGCTGCGATGAAGAGGTGGAAAGTCATCTGGAACTGCAAGGGAAGAGGGGGGTGAGCTCCCAGGGTTCTGCGTGCTGGCTGGGGAGGCCAGTGCTGAGGCCACCCACTGAAGGGAGCGCATGTGGGGAGACAGGAGGTGCTCACCTCGCTGGTCTTGCAGATGGAGAGCAGGTTGGAGCCACACACCTTGCCAGGGAAAGCGTTCCAGGGCAGGACGCCTGGTGAGACACGGAGAGCCAGGTAAGCCAGGCACGGCTGCCAGCCAGCTGCCTTGCTCAGCCTCCCACAGCCACGTGTGTCACACGCACCCTGGCATTTCGGGGCTCTTCAGCACTTGCCCCTGCTTTATCCCAGCCTTATCTGCCTGGGCCCTCACCTCCACCCCCTCTCCTCTGCCCTGAGCCCTGGCTCCTGGGCGGCAAACCCGGCACTCACCGTACATCCTGGCATCCGCACACAGGGTGCCGATGCTGGCCGTGGTCTTGCTGGGGTTGGCAATGGACTGGCAGGTGGTCCAAGTGTTAAAGTAGATGTAGACGGGCACCGCAGAGCAGGCGAAGACCAGGAGCCAGATGATGGTCAGGACGTAGGTAATGCCCACAAACTGCAAGGGGCAGGACAAGCCGGGGCAGAGCCGTGGTTACCAAGCAGCCAGGGACACAGACAGGGGAGCGCGAGGGTCCCCAGGCAGGAGAGGGCATGGGGCAGGCAGGGGACTGAGATGCTGCCTGCGTCCGGCTCCGCACCGCCTGCCAAACCCAGCATGTCCCCAGGCAGCCAGCACGGAGCCGCAGCCCGAGCCGGGTGCCCCTGCGGCTCACGGGGCCAGCACCAGCCCCAGGTTCGCAGCCGGCTACACGTGTGTGGGGGTGACTGGCAGTGGCAGCGGGATGGCTGCCACGTCCCGTGCCGGGGGGAAAAACCGCGGCCGCGGCCAAGCAGGGTTTGGCCTCTGCGGGAGGGCAGCTGCAAAACCTGCCTTGGCGTGCAAATGCGGCTCTCCTGCCCTCCCTCCATGGTGCCACGCCAACCGGACCCCAAGGGAGCCGCAGCCGTCCCCTTCCGCTCCCCTAGGACACGGGCTCCCCTTGCCAGCACTTTGTCACAGTCCCCAAGCACAGCGGAGAGGACAACCCCGGAGGCACCGGGTGCTGGAGAGCCTTGGGCCGCCGGCACCACAGGGATGCTCATGGCTTTCCCCGCCAATGCTTCAACATTGCCCAGAGAAGCTGTGGCTGCCCCATCCCTGGAGGTGTTCAAGGCCAGGTTGGACGGGGCTTGGAGCAACCTGGGCTGGTGGGAGGTGTCCCTGCCCAGGGCAGGGGGTTGGAACTGGATGATCTTTAAGGTCCCTTCCAACCCAAACCGTTCTATGATTCTATTAAGTGGTTTCATTAATGTGGCCATTTGGGCTGCTTTGGTCCCCAGGGGCCACGGCAGACCTGGGGGAGGGTGGCCGGGCTGCGCTTCCCTTTGGGATACCCCGAAACCCCGACGGCCGCAGTCTCCTGCCCTTTGGCCACGCCGAGCGTGGCGAACCCGCTGCAGGCGCGCGAAAGGATGCCAAACCCCGGTTAAGATCACCTTGTCAGGATGTCCTAGCCACTTTCCCAAACACTGACACACCCGCTGCAACGAGTGAGCTCGCTGGGGGCCTCGCGCTCCCCTCCCTTTCGGGCCCCCAGTTACCGTTGCGCTGAGGCCCTTGCCGCAGATGGTGGTCTTGTAGTCCCCGAAGATTTGCCGGACGGCGCCGGTGGTGTAGAAGCCTTCGGCCAGCAGCAGGGCTCCGTAGAGGAAGAAGAAGGAGGCCGTGCCATAGATGACATACTGAAAAGCGTGGATGCTGCCGGGGAGAGGAGCGGACAGGGATGCTCAGGAGCCGGGGAGGTGCTGGGGAGCTCAGCCCTGCGTGCAGCATGGCCCGGGCAGCCTGGCTGCGGCGACTTACCCTCCCCACGCCGCCCCGGGGGGACCGAAACGGAGGGTGAAGCCGCGAGAGGAGCAAGCCAGGGCAGAGCCATAGCGAGCAAGGCTGTGGGCTGCTGCCAGCTCCCCGGCACCCTCCATACCTACCCGGTGCAGAGGTCCCGCACTAGCCAGGGCACCTAGCGAGGGTCAGATAAAACAGGCATGAAACGGAAACAAGCGTCTGCTGGACCTTGCCACGCAGCCGCGGCACTGGCACACGGCAAACGCAGCCTGGGGTCTCTGTGGTGCATCAGGTGACAGCATCGCCCCGGCCAGCCCAGCCGGACACCTCCTCCCGGCACAGAGCAAGACGGAGACACGAGGGGCCCCGGCTCAAGGGCGATGCACCGCAGCAGGGTACTTACACGTCAATGAGATACTCGTAGTCCTGGTAGTTTTTGGAGAAGTAGGTCTCAATGAGCTGCTCGGTGCCTGTGAGGGCTTCATGCCCACAGCCACAAAACAGTGCTACCCCGAAGAAGCACAAGCCAGTGGCAACCAGTGAAGCAAAGGGTGCCCCGATGAGACATCTGGCACAGCACTCAAGCAAACCTAGGGAGAAGAGAGGTGAGATGGGACGGGACTGCCGGGTTGGGAAGCGCTCAGAGCCTGCAGCTCAGGAGCAGGCAAGCATGGGGTGAGGAAGGTGCCTCCTGGAGGAGGGAAGGGAGGTTGAAGAAAAACCCAGAAATGATTAGTTGTGGTACCAAACCCAGCAGCTTCCCCAAAAGCTCTCTAAGCAGGCGGGCGGGATCGCACCCAAGCATGCCCAGGAACAGGGGGTGACGGCAGCGCGGGGCAACAGGGCCACAAGGCAGCCCCTGGGTGTGAGGTGGATGGGGAGCCAAGGCGAGCCAGCTGTGCCAAACCATGTGAAACAAGATGGAAATGCAGGGCAATGTAGCGTAATGCCAGCGGGACCCGTCAAACAAGCTGCTAATGGGCTCCCCGCTGCCGGCACTGCCCAGCTGCAGGCAACGGCAACGCCAGCTGCCTCCATTTTTCTTTTGCCATCGAAGATGGAGGGGAGCCCAACACCTCCACACAGACAAACCCCAGTGGAGACCCAGCAATGTGGCCTGGCCTTGGGGCAGTGTGGGAGCATCCCCAGGTTTTGGGGTGGCACGCTGGGGTGGACTCGTCCCCTCTCCTGGCACCCCGCAGGCAGGTGTGCTTATGCAGAGGAGCCGTGTTAGTTCCCCAAACAACAGTGCTTGTGTAATAGATTTAGTCCTCCAGGACAGATATTTGGCAAGAGGGCACGTGTACCTGCGTGTGGGCAGGGAAAGCGAGGGCACATGCCAGCGTGCTGCTTGGATTGCCTAAATGCGGGATTTTTTTCAGCAGTGGGGCACCCACTCCTTACGCAGGATCGTTGGCTCAGGTTCCCGATGGGCTGGGTTTGGGGGTGCTCAGCCGGCCACTCTCCTGCCCGGTTTGGGGGCAGGCAGCCAGGTGGGTTTGCACCCACTGGCATCTACCTTGGCAGCATCGGTTTGGCTCCAGCTAAGCTGCAGTGACCTGCTGCCCTGTCTGTGCAACGCCTCTGCCCAGGGAAGCTGCTCCCCTTCCCCCAGACCTGGGCTCCGGCACTCCACTGTCCCGGGCACGGCAGCTGCCTGGGTGTATTCCGTCAGGGCATAGCGTTTGTGCCTCAGATGCCAAAAAGGCACCCGTGGGAAGCGTTCCCAAACCCACGCTCCCTCCACGGAGCCCACAGTGCTCATCGCCTCCCTCAAAGGACAAGAAAGCCCTGGGGTCCTGGCCAGCAGTGCCCTCCCCTCCCCACTGAGAGCAAGGTCGCGCGATGGCACCGAGGACAATGGGGGATTGTCCTGGCACTGCCACCCCGGCGGCTGCCCCGTGCCGAGAGCAAACAGGGAACAAAGGCAGTGCTATGGGGGAGCGCTGGGACCCCTCCTGTTTGTTTGCCTTGGAAGGCAGCAGGTCCGGGGGGGTCCCGCTCCTCCTGGCCAGCGCTGCTCCCCAAACCCTGCTGGGACCCACGGGGATGTCCAGCGGGGTGCTGGGCCAAACACACCTCTTTTATTTTTTTTTTTGGCCCCTTGGGAAGTGGCACGGCAGGTTCCCCGGGGCTGGGGCACGGTGAATGGCCCCATTCCCAGGGACCTGCGGGTCCGGGGATGCAGCAGGGCCTGGCAGGCTCCCTGCCACAGCTCCGGCCCCTCGGGCTTTGGGAAGCCGCGCTGGGGAAGCCTGGGGAGGGGAAGGGAAGAGAGAAAGAGCCCTTGTGCCACACAATCCCGGGCCTTGTACCCGGGCTCAGCTGCTGCTGGAACCAAACAATACGCTGCAGGCAGGAGGAGGAGGAGGAGGCATGGTGCCGGCTCCCATGGCACCCCTGGGAACAGAGCACCCCTGATGCCCTGGGGTGTATGCCAGTAAGTATTAGCTCTGGTGTATTGATAGGGAAATTGAGGCACGAGGAGTTCCTCTGTTTTCCCAAGGCTGCCGGCATACAAGTGGCACGAGCTGTGACAGGTCTCAGGCCCCTGCCTGGACCTCCCAGCTCCTCCCAGCCCCAGGCGGGAGCTCTCATCTCTCCAGCCTGTGTGGCGAGGTCTCGGATGGGACCGGCTGTGGGGATGGCATCTGTTCCCACAGGCAGCACTTGAGCAAACGGGGACAGAAAACTGCTTTGGGAAAGAAAACGCCGTCCCTGCTGTGCCGAGGCATCCTCCCCCAGCAGCTCCCACGGCCGGCATGGCCACACCGGCACCTGACTGGTGCCAGAGAAAAGTTTCAGGGAGCTCTGCTCTGGGACAGGGTTCCCAGAGCCACCAGTGACAGCTCTCCGGGCATCCGCCACCCTCACCCCATACTCACCCATGGCGCTGGACTTGGTCAACTCCCCCGACCGCCCGCTCGGCTGCTGTGGTGCTGTCTGCGGGAGCCCTCGCCTGCCTGGCGGTCCCTCGCCTTGTAATTCCCCCTCTGGGTGCCTGTCCCGCTCTCCAGCAAAGAAAAGGGCTCTCTCAGTGACAGCCACCCCCCTTAAAGGGACAGGACCCCGCCCCCCCCCCGGCCCCCCCCAGCACCCCTTGGCTGCCAGCTCCTGGGTGCCCGGCGGCTGCGTGGGCAGAGCCGCCCCATGGCCCCGCACAGGGCTTTCGGGGGGAAAAGGCTTTTGCAAAAGAAAGTGAGCATCTTGGGGGGTGGGGGGGTGTCCCCTCGCTGGGGGCTCTGGGGACGCCCCCATGGCCCCCGCCGGGCTGTGTTTGCCCCGGGCTGCCCGCTGTGGCAGTGTGGGACATCGGCCCCACAGGACAGCGGTGATGCCCCTTTGTCACCTCCCCGACCCCCCAGCACCCGCCAGCAGGGAACGGGGGGTCCCCCATCCCAGGGACCTGCTTTCAGCTCCCCAAACTGTGAGTTTCCCCCCTTTTGATGGGAATTCTGCAGCCGCTTTCCCCAGCCCCTTGGCCCCCGTGGGGGAACTGTACTCGGGTAGGCACAGCTGTGGGGTCCCCCAGTGACGGGCACGGCTCCAGGGCTGCAGCAGACGGAGCCAGCTCCCTTGCATGCCCCATGTCCCATGGGTGTCACAGCTCCCATGGGTGCCCCCAGCTCCCCTGGGTGCTGCGGCTGCGGAGCCAGCACAGGGCTAAGGAAGCCTGCAGAGGGCAACCGGCCCCTTCCCGGCGGGCACGGGGCGGACAAAGCCCTGCTGTGTCCCTCAATGCCCCGCTTTGTGCCAGGCGGCAAGGTGGCAGGGCCTGGCTCTCCCTGGGGCTGGGGACGCTGGTGGGCTGTGGGCCACCTTGCAGGGACCCCTGCCCCTTCCTCGCCCACCCAAAGAGCCCTCCCTTGGCTTGCCCGCAGATGGGTTGTGGGGAAACACCACCTGAGCAGTTGTGCAAATGCTGCCACGGCTTCATGGTGGCCAGCGGCACCCCGCATCGGTGGGACCCAGCTCCTGGCCCACCTCACAACTCTCTGCCTCATTTTCCCACTGTGAGGCAGGGTGACAGAGGGCTGCCCAGTGTGCCCAGCCAGCCGTGGGATGGGAAGGGCTGGGGAGGGACAATATAGCAGGGAGACCCTCTGCCACCACTGCGGGTGGCATCCTTGGGCACCTCCCTTAGCCCTCCAGGTGGCACCCAGGTGGCCTGGCAGCAATGTCACCCAGCCACAGTCACCTCGTAATGGCCATGGGAGGGAGACAGCCTTGCAACATCACTTTGGAAATAACCTGTGCCCCCTACGGCCACTGGAAATCAGCAGGGCCCAGCCTGCACCCCAGGTCAGTGTAGGGGGACCCCTGGTCACCAGGAGGAAAAAATATGACATAACCACTCCTCCCCAAATATAACATATGAAATATAAAAAAAAAAAAATATGACATTGGGGAAAAAAATATAAGCCCTTCTTTTTCTTTCCATAGAAATTCCAGTCTTGCCGACTCTGCAATTTCTGAACATCCTGCGGGGAATCGGCAGCTTTTACCCCGTCGGGGAGAATGTGAGCAATTAAGAGGGACTGTGATTTCTGCGCAAAGAAGTGGCTTAAAATTCTTAGTGATCAGGCACTGTTTGTCAGCAAACTGTCCCCTCCTGGGACAGAAACCTCTCGGCGCTGCCACTAGCATCACCCGCTGGCAGCAGGGACCTGCCCATCTCCCCGCAGCGCTCCCATGGGTGCTCCAGAACAGAGCTGCAAAACAGGGAGACGGGGAAAAGGGGGAAATCCCCTCCCTGGATTTCTAAGGCTTGAGGGAGAAGAAAGCATGCAGGTAAGTGGTTGGAGTTGCCTTTCCTCCGCCAGCACGGTGGGCACCCTGTGCCGAGCAGCTGGGTGGGCGGCCAACAGCGCACCCCAAACACTGCACCATCTGCCCACACTGAGGGGGGGAGGGGGCAGAGCCCCAGGGGTACATGTGGCCAGGGGGATGCTGAAAAAGCCTTCTTGCATCCCTCTCCCTTTGCATTTCAGTTGGAGTGGTTGTGAGAGCCTGTCCTGCAAATCCTCAGTGCGTAACCGCACGCTCGGAGCAATCCTGCGGCTCAGCCCCCTCCTGGATGAGGCCCCGCGGGCAGCGTGTGGCTGCAGGGAGCCTGCCAGCCCGCATAAAAGTTTCCTTCTGGGCTCGTCCCTGCCAGAGAAAATGCTGCTATTTCTCAGGCGGGGAAGGGGAGACGCGTCCCTGTTTGCCAGCCAGGAGAGCGCCATGCCAGGCTGGTAAAAATAAACATGCTTATAAATCAATCTGGATCACCTTGCAATTTGTTCTGACCCTTGGGCAGTGGCCAATTATGTCCAAACCCACCCCCCCACACAGGGCAATTAAAGGCTTAGCTACCTGCGCTTATTAACAGAGCCCGGGACTGCCACGCTGCCCCTTGCGAGGTGTGCTGGGGGCTACACTTGGAGAGGGCTTTCTTTCCCCAGCCACCCGCAATCTGCACTAAGACACTGCAACGGGCTGCACCAAAATGAAGTCTTTGGAGGAAAACACGCACGTACATCTCTAAATACACTCCCCCGCGTGGTATGGCCTCTCTGGGATGTTTGTGAGTTTTTCTCTTCCATCTTCAGTGCTTCACAGCTGCGGCTCAGACTCAGGCTTTCCCTGGGCCAGGGGGAAAGCAAGTTTGGGGCTGGAGGGACAAGCAGGTGACAGCAATGGTGAAGGGAGAGCCACACTGGCACCACTGATGTGCACCTCTCCACCACTTTAGGGCAAACCAGTGAGATGGGAAAGTAAGCAGGAACATATGGGGCAGAGGACCAAAGCATCCTCCCTGCCCCCGTCCCCATATGCAGCCACCTCACCCGTAACCCGTAATCACTGCAGACAGCCCGTCACACCCGCTCCCATCACGCTGATGGCACGGGACAGCCTCCTGCTTGCCCTGGTCCCCTGGCACACATCGGGCACATGAGCATCCCTCCCCAGGGCGAGCTGGGAGGCAGCAGGGAGGCCAGTGGCAGGGGGGGCCAGCTGGGAGAAGGAGGTTTCCTGCTCCGTCCTGGCTGCCACAGTCCCACAGTTTCAGGGAGGAGTCTCCCCCCCCCAACAAGTTGATTTCTTGCTTACATCCCTGTGGACTCATTTTCTGCACTGCCCTGGGCCAGGGCTGGCTTTTCAAAGACATACAGTGTCCAAAATCACACGCTTCAGTGGGTGCCAGCCCTGCAAAACACAGAAAGCCCCTCCACCTTGCACCCCCAAAATACAGGCACAGCCCCCGTACACCCACGAGGAGCCAGTGACGGTGCGTGCAGTGCCCTTATCCATTATACATGGGGCAGCGGGAGAAATCCCAGTGTATCTTGTCACGGCTGAGGACCTTGCTGCTATTTTTAGGCAGCCGGTTCCCTGGCCAGGCTGAATTTCTTGTTATCTGATGGTGATTTTAACTGTCCTCCTTCACCCGCCTCGCTGCCTCAGTTCACCCATCAGCGGGGTAAAAACACCTCAGCCGGGGAGCCCGAGATGTGTCCTGCTACCGAGTGCCCCAGGGCAGCTCTGCGGCCAGGGCGAGCCAGGCAGCTTCCTGCAGCAGCCAGGGATGCCCAGGGATTTTCCTGCCGTGCAAAATCTCACGCTTTCCCAGGCGGCCCCATCCAAGCGGAGAGGAGATGGCGATGCGGTGGCACCGTCAGCATCTGTCCAGCTGCCTCCTCCCGGTGGTGCCAAGGATGCTGACCGGAGCCGTCCCGCTCGCCGCTGCCCAGGCTTGGCTGCACTCGCTGTCCTATTTGTATTCCCGGGCTGCTGCAAGGCTGAAAAATGTGCTAATAANAAAAAAAAAAAAAAAAAAAAGAAGCTGGCAGAGGCTGGCAGAGGACAAGGGAGGCATGCTGAAGGACAGACGGACAGGCCAGTGTCACGGGATGACAGCAGAAGGGCAGGGTCTGTTCGGGAGAGGAGCAAGCTGCAACGGTCCCGGGGCTCAGCAGAGGGCTGGGCGGTGGGTACCAGCCTTGGGCGCGGGGGTTGGCAGCAGCGGGACACTGCACCCTGAGCCCCCCAGGGATGCTCCAAGGCTCTCAGGACCCCGCAGCAAGCAGCGCTGCAGGCGGTGGGACAAAGCCCTGTGGGATAACCCAGGGGCAGAGCACTCCTCCCTGGCACCGGCGCCCGTCTCCTGCCTGCATCAGCTGCCGGACTTTATCTGGGACAGCAGGAGCAGCCGTGGAGGTGCCGGGCAGCTGAGAGTTCACCCGAGCTGAGTTCACCTCCCTGCCTCGTCGCCCTTTAGAGAAGATGAATAGATACCTGCGCCTCCTTTTTGGGGTTCCTGGATGATGTTTTCCCCTGCAGGAACCTGATTTAAAAAAAAAAACAAAAACAAACAAACCTAAGTTTTAAAATTTGGAAGGTCTTCTCGTCCAGCCCGTGTACCGTGCCTGGGCTTGCTGGTGTGGGAGGGGGGCAGAGGGGGCCACCAGCCCCCCCCAGCCATGCTCGGGGAAGGGTGTCTGGCATCCCGGAGGTGCTGCATGCAGGAGCCCCGCTGACGTCCTGCTGTCCCCACATCTTTCTCAGCCTGTGAAGCCCAGGGTGGCAGGGACACGTGGCGCAGGTGTGGGGGCACGGCCGCCCGCCCCTGGGGAGGGAATCGGGGGCGCAGGCAGCTGTTGGCAGCACAACCCGGGGCCCAGCTGATGTGAGAGGCAGCCCAGGCACCGGAGGGCTTGCTGGCTGCTTGCTGCTCCTTTTACCCACTGAATAGACCTGTTATTTACTGCAGAAATTGGGGATAATATGCTGGTCCAAACTGCTTTCTTATTCTAGTTTCTAATTTCCCCCCCCCAAATTCTCACCAAGCTCCTCGCCCAGCGCAGCGAGTCCCACGGGTTAATTATGGGTTTGAGGGGAAGGTGATTTTTTTTTTTCCCCTGGTTGATTTTCCAGCAGATTTGCCTTTCACGTCCACTGCCTTTCTCCTTGATTTTCTTCCTAAAGGAGGGTAAACAGACGCCTCATGCTGATGTTCTCCGGGCTGTTCATTACTCTCTCGCTCTGCCGTTCGTGGGGTCATATTCTTGAACTGTTCTCATTTACCTTTCAGAAAATCCTGGAAGGGAAAGACAAATGTCGTTCTGCCTCCTTGGAGCCGATGGTGTCTGAGAAGAGCAAATACAGCCCAGGATTACTCTGTTTCTATTTGCCCCTGTGAAGCCGGAGCAGGGTCTGTAAAGGGAGGGTGCAGGCAGCACCGGGGCCAGGCTCAGCTCTGGGGCACCCCCATTTATTTCTTGCTGCCCATGGGACCCATTTTGAAAGGCTCAGGTGAATTCACGTGCCTCCAAACAGCCAAGGAGGTGCTAACTTGTCCCACGCTTTCCCTCAGCCCAGAGGAGGGAGAGTGGTGCCGAGGGAGGTCCTGGGTTAGCCAGGATAGTCCCTGAGCAGCAGAGGTTGTGCCTGTGGTGTTTTGTCTTGGATTTCTACCCAGAGAGGGAGCTTTTCCCTGTATTTCCCTCCAAAGCCCAGAAAGATGCTTCTCCTCCTGCCTGCCCCATGCCAGCCCCATCCCCAGGTAGCCCACGTGTGCCAGGGGTGATGCCAGGGACCAGGGCACAGGGTCTGACCCGGCTGCTCTGAGCCCTGTCCCCGGGCTTGCAAGACTCTTCCCATGGCCGGTGGGTGCCAGCCACGGCGGGACTCTCCCGAGGGATGAGCAAGTGGGTGCTGGGGAGGTGATGGCTGGGCTGGGCAGCAAAAGGACAGCGGTGAGAGCCCCCGGGGTGGCATTACTGTCACAGCACCTCGTGCCCGAGCCACAGAGAGCACGCTGCGCCATTTTCTGGAGAGCAAACCCCATGGTAGGACCAAGAGGTGGGTGTGAGAGACACAGACATTTCCTACCGGGCACCCACCGCCTCTCCCCAGAGTTGTAGACACAGGGGGCTTTCGGAGAGTCAGCTGGAGAGCAGCGGCCACACAATCCTCCCGCATCCCCCCTGCAGCTGAGCCAGGAGGAAACAACCCACCAATGCCACGCAGGCTCCTCTCCTGGGGTGGCTCTGGGGACAGGGGACTCATCTGCTGCTCCACTTGTTATATTTACTTAGGTGATGCTGCTGTGTAGCCCCTCGCTCCCTGGGGATGGCAAGGTGATGAGACATGGGGATGGATGAGGTGCCTTTGCCAGGATGCCACTTGCAGCAGGGACCCCGGGACAGCCACCCCAGAGCCCGTAACAGTGTGGGAGACAGAGGATGGAGTGGGGGAGGAAACCTGGGGTCACACTAGGCTCCTCACGGCACCATCCTCTGCAGCCACATCACCACCCCCACCACCAGGGTGGCACCCAGCGTGCCATCCCCTGCCAGCCATGGCTTTGTTGGCACCGTGACACCCATCAGCTCCATGGGATGGAGGTGCCATCGTGGTGGCCCCACACTCCGAATCCCGCAGCCAAGATTCCCCCGGGAAGCAGCTGCTGCCTGAGCCGCTGCTCTTTGCATCTGTGCAGCAGCGGGAGGATTTGCCGTCTAATTAAACAAATCCTTCATCTCCACCGCAGCGGCTGTGCTGGGGGGGGGATGGGGGGGGGGGGCACAGGGCAGGGGGGCTGGTTTCTTATTCCTTCTCCCCCTTGCTTGCCTCCTGATGCCACAGATGTGTAATGCTTTTTTTTCCAAACTTGTCCCTCCCGGGGGTCTCTAGTGGAAAAAACCCAATCCCATCCAATTAGGCCGAGGCAGGCAGCCTGCGGTTAACGCCATGCAACGTTACCGCACGTTTTGCTCCCAATGATCTCCTCCTGCTTTCGTGCTTGGAGACCGCTGGGGCCGAGGGCAGGAGAGCCGCAGAGGCAAGAACAGCAAACAGAGCTCATCAAACCCCGCAAGCGCTCCTGCCGCAGCGAGGGATGCGCATCACCATGGCAACCGTGGCCAAGGATGCACAGAGCCGGGTACCCCAAAGTGGGGAGGAGACTGAGGGACCACGCTGACCCTGTCCCACATCCCCCATCTGCCTTTGCTGATACAACCCGGCACTGGCTGAGGCATCAGTTTTGCACGGCAGCTCCTCTCCTTCCCAAGCTCAGGAAGGGCGAAGAGCTGGGAGGGGGCAGGGTAGGGGAGGCAGAGGTTAGGGGCTGGGGGGTCTTGCAGTGTCAAAATCCAGTAGATTTTCCCCAGAGTAACTGGAAATGCTGGAGGCAACCGGAGCAGGGGTCAGGCCAGTGCTGTCACCCCCAGCATTGCTCCCCACAGCCCATCGGCAGATACCAACACCATCTGATTGCCATCGTCACCAAGCAGGGCCATTTCTGGGACCAGAGATGGGGTAATCCTCAGCCAAGAGAGAGCTCTGTTCCAATCCAAGCTTCCTCCCTGTAATTCCCCTCCCGCACCCCCAGCCTCGGAAGGGAACCAGCCTGCACCGCGGGGCGATTTGGGGACAAGGCAGGCAGCAAAGGGGTGACCCGTGGGAAAAGAGAAGTGACACAAAGATGGGGAAGGGGCCAGGTCACCCTGGGGGAGCGAGGTGCCCACTGAGGACTTTGGAATCTGTGCCAGACTTTGCTGCTGGCCCCAAGAGTCTCACTTGACACTTATCTAAATTAAATCTCCCCCTTTGTCGTGCCCAGCTTGCCAAGGTCATAGGATCAGCCGGTACCGTTGCTCCAGCTTTCCCTCTGTCTGCAGTTTCCTCCGCGCTTGCTCTATCTGCAGATATGATCCACGTAGTTTACCCAAAGCAGAGCACCATTGGTGCCAGAAGGCGCAAGGTCCACAGCCCATGGACAGGAAAAGGCAAATTAGGACCACCTAGGCCATGGCTTCAGGCCAGGGTGGGAGTCTCCTGCTCATACATGATGGGGGAGGTGTACAGGAAATATTTCCTTGAAAACCTGCCATAAAATTTCAGAAATATGTTAGACACGTGTGGATAAGCGCCTGTTAGATGAGGGGTTGGTTTTGAAGAACAAGCATTGAACCCTCTTTTATTTAATAACTTTCAGGGGAGCAACATCTGAAACACCCCACAACCTGCACGGAGGATGCCCAAGGGCTCCAGGATGCTGGGCAGGGCTCGGACAGCCTTTGGGCTGGTGACAACCAACTCAACAGAGCACAGAAGAGCTCCCCAAGGCAGCGCTGAGCTGCGTGGCCACCGGCAGCGCAGCTGCTGCAACATGCCCCATCCCTCCCTCTGCCACTCGGACGGCTCCCATCAGGCACAGCATCCATCCCCGACGGCAGCCTCTGTCACAGCGGTCCCCAGGATGGCATGACATATCCCAAGGCTGCACAATGGCATAAGGGACCGAATCCCTATGGATCACACTGAAAAGTCCCATCACGGATGCAGACATGGGCCCAGGGCCAGATCCTGCATTTCTTATTGCCTGGATCCGAGCAATCTGCTTGTGACAGCAGAGTGGCGCAGGGCTGAGCAGACCCCCGTGGCAAGGAGCATGGTGAAGGTGGATGGGGCTGGCCCAGACACATACTGCCGTGCCAACCCTGTCCCCTCCGGCCACCCGCTTGTGTATCCCAAATTCAGCTGCCCAACAGCTCAGACACAGAGGGACAGGTGAGGTCCCTCAGCCCAATGCCACCCTCCCCCCTAAGCCTTACAGAGGGGCTGGGGGCACATTCCCTTAGCACGTGCAGCAGCCCCACAGCCACAGCGATGGGCTGAGCTCCTCAGGTCTCGCTGCCCCTTGTTGGGGAAATGAGCCCTGCTGTAGCATCCCACCCCCAGGCAGGTCCCCAAATGGGCCAGACGCACCCTGAGGAGCACCCAGATGAGCTCCTGTGACCCTCTGGGACCAGCAAAAGACCCAGTGCTGGGCTGAAACACAGCTCAGAGAGGTCACTGAGGATGGTCTCTCTCTACACGATATTTTGGAGACTGCTGGCTGAGCAGTTGCATCTGGCACAGCCCTTGAGTTTGGTGGCAGGTCACCTCGGAGCAGGAGGAGAGAAGAGGTGAGAGGACCTCTGCGCCTGGCTGCTCAGGGAGCGGGAGGGCCAGCCCCATGGCCGCTGCAGGGTCACCCCAGCCCCACCAGCCGGCTGCCCTTGGCTGGTCCCGCAGCACGGAGCATCCCTCCACAGCCGCTGCACGCAGCGCCCGTCCCGCGCCGCACCAACAGCAGGGGTATTTTTAGCCTGGAAAAACGCCACAAAATCATAGAGCGACATTAGCTGGAGTTGGGACCAACGTCTCGGTTCACCTTGCAATCTCCTCCGGGTCACCCTGCCCAGCTCGGTGAGGCACTGAGTCCCGCTGGCGCTGCCGCATAAACACCAAGCACATACTGGGCTCCCCAGCACTGCCACCATCGTGTCCCCTCCTCCCGTGCCATGGTGCCACCTTCCCCTAGGAGCAGACTGAAATTCCCCCCGGCACCTCATGACCTTCTTGGGCTACTGGAGGGGATGTCCTGCCCAGTCCTGCTGGTGGCTACACCTGAACCCAGTGCCTGCTTGCCCTGCTGAGATGTGGTGGGGGTTCAGGCTCTCTGCCCATGCTCTGGTGCCAGTGGGGCCCCAGTCTCCCCACCAAAGAACCACTGCAGTTATTCATCCCTTAGCCATGCATTTATTGCCCTGAGATGACTTTTGCTTCTGCTGGGGAAGGAAAGCACCTGCAGCCCATTATACAGCTTCTCCGGGCAAAGACAGGGACCAGCATGACACTGGGGAACCAGACGAACGTGCCATTAAATGGGAATGAAGCGCCCAAGCTGGGCACACGCTGGGCAGCCAGGGAGAGCCGCAGGCTGGCAACAATGCACAGCCACCCTTGAGAATGTGTTTTTCCCGGCATTAATTTCACACCCAATTAGACACCTCAAAATGTTTGCTTTGGGGGAGCCTGCCACCGCGTCCACCCCGGGGTGGCAGGGATGTCCTCTCCCTGAGCACAGGCGTGTGGGGTTTTCCTATTTGTTTTGCTGCTTTCCTTAGAAACAGTGATGAGTCTGTGTCTGCTTTCCCTTGCTGGTCGGAGGATTAAGAAATGGAAAGGGGAGTCGGCATAGCCCTAAACTGAAGGCACAGAGGCCTTGAATCTTTCACAAGGAGCACTTTGCTCCCCAGCGCTCATTAAGCGTTTAAGCAATCGGTACAGAGCAGAAGCACACAGCAGCACTTGCACGCCGGCTGGCTGGCAGAGCCCTCTGCGCTCAGCATCTCTGTTTCATGCCTTGGTTTCTGAAAAAAAAAAATAAATCCCAGTCCCAGGGCAAAAGAGAGAGGAGGATGTGCACAGCCGGCTGGGTTGGCTGGGAGCCTTGGGAGAGGGGAAGGAAGGCAGGAGGGAATTAGGAGACTGGGGATGGAGTTGCCTGCTGTGCGGTGCTCTCTAATTAAAATAAGCAGAGTCTCCTAGAGCATCTGCCTCTGCCCCTGATTAATCGCAGAGTCTTTGGTGGGAGTTTGGCCCATGTGCCAACCCCTCACTGGGGCTGGGGCTGCGAGATGCAGAGCACGCAACGTCCCCCAAAAATGGGAGCTGCCTCTAAGCTGCTATCAACACCCCCCCCCGAGCCCCCCACCCTTCGAGCCTGCTGGAGGGGACCTGGAGCAGGGTGCTTAAAGCCCACCACAAACCTGTGCCCACCTGAAGCTTCTGCCCCTCCTGGTGCTGCAGGTTCTCCTGGCTCCGCGGCAAAGGTGAAGCTCTGAGCTGACTCCAAAGGACAGACCGAGAAGCAGCGTGGGCAGCAGCATCCCGGCCCCCAGCTCCCCGAGCGGGGCTGCCGGCGGGGGAGCCCAGGGGGGCTTTGTGGCCCTACACAAAGAGCAAAGCGTGCTGCTTCACCCATCGCCCTCCCTCCCACTCCCCCTCCCCTCCAGCATGAACAGCACAAAATTGATCTTACAGGCAACCGTTCATCCCAAAATAGAGCTTAAGCACCTCTCAACCTTTTCTCTTGAAAAAAACCAAACCTGGTTTAACGCAGTTGAATCACTCAGCCCTTCGGAACTGTGTTGTCTACAAATACACTACAGGGTTTATCAGGTGGGATTAAGTATATAGATGTGGCAATGCAGGGGCTGAGCAGTGGAGAGGGATCGGGATCCAGGCGGTGTGGATTGGCACAGCCCTCCTCCAGGCTCTGGATCCACGGCAGATTTGCAGCGGGTAAGAGTCCGGCCCCAGGGGAACAGTTTGACGCGGGCTCAGAGACAGCAAAGGGAAAAAAGACATCACGCTTTCCTCCCTGTCTCAGCAACCCCAGCCCCTGCTGCCTACGTCTCTCCTATTAGCAGAGCTTGGCACCATGACGGGGATGGCTTCGGGGCAGGGACAGGTCCCCAGAGAGGACCATGCCAATGCCAGCCCTGGGGACTGCACCAGGCTGGCAGCCGCTGCCCACACCTCAGGTCATAGTGTGGCCTTTGCCCCCCCAGGCCTTGCTGTCCCCAGGGGAGAATGGCCACAGGACAGCCTGGTGGTGGGTGTCTGCCTCCGGGACCCCATCTCGGGCAGCTGCCTGCTGGCTGGTATCTTTGCTGTTTAAAGAAAAGCCACCTCATGCTCTGATTTGAGGAATATGGGGGAGAAGCCTATTCTTGTCACCGCCAAAAATCCCCTGGCCGGGATGCGGCGCAGTGCCTGGGGTCCCTCGGGCATGGATAGGCTCTACTTTTGCAGCTCCTGCTCCATCCCCCCGACCCAGCCGGCAACAAATCAGCACTGTCTTTGCCTTTCCGATGGGATGCTCGTGGCTTTCATTTTTTCAGAGCTTATTTTCAGCACTGCTTTGCTCCTCACAGCGCTGGCTGCCTGCAGAGCTGCAAGGCGGGCAGGAGGGCTGTGGCTGCACTGTCCCCCGCAGCCCTGCCCGTCAGGGAGCTGCGTTGCCGCATTGGCTTTGCCGGCCTCTCCAAGGTCCTCGTTAGCTCAGCCCCAGTCCCCTGCTGACCGCAACACATACGGCCGAGGCTTGTAGCTGGTCATCTTGAGAGCCCATGCTCATGGTTGTCTGCAGAACCATCTCCACAGCCACTCCAACTATCTCCGGGCCCCTCGTGGATGCAGGCACGGACACAGGCATGCCACGCAGGTGCCTCAGTTTCCCCAGAGGGCGGAGAGGATGCAGTTGGCTCCCCTCCTCCCAACGGTGTCAGCTCTACTTAGCTCGGACAGTCTCTGGAAGAGGAGCTGTCACACAGTGTGCATTTGCTCCTCGCCCCCGGGTTCCAGATCCTGCCTTGCGCCTCCCAGCACCGCAGCCCCATAAACATTAATGGCAACGGTAATCAGAGGAGACTTCTCCCAGCTCCTGATGCTGGGAGAGCCGATGAGTGGGGACGAGGACTCCTGCATGGTGCCTCGCAGCTAAGTGCCCACTGCCTACAGCCCCCTGACCTCTCCCCTGTGCTGGACAAGGCGCTCCAGGCTCAGCTTCACGCAGCCAGCCCTCACTCACACTGCCTCCCTACAGCAAACTCAGCGGGGAGCTCTCAAAATCCTGCGCTGGCTTTCTGCCGAGGAGAAGCCAGAGCAGACCCAAGCCCCTCACTTGCCCTGGCAACAGTGGACGGGGGGGGTACCACTCTCCCCTCCTCCTCCACTGAGATCCTCTTCTGCGGACCCCTGCAGCAATGGCTTTGTACAGCGGCTCCTAGCCATTACCAAACTGTAATTAATACAAATAAATGAGAGGAGCCAGCCACATTAGGGTGAACAGAAACCTGAACAACATATCCGCCGGGAATCATTTATTCTGCGCTTTTCTCTTTTTTTAATACTATTCGCTTCCTTGCAAATTAATCACAGATTTCCTAGGTCCAGAGGCGACTCTGCAGCTCAGCCAGGTGGCCCCAGGGGACAGGACAGAGGCAGCCGAGCAGCCTGAGTCCCAGCCCTCCCTATGCCGCCCTGGTTAACAAGCAGCTCCCCTCCCTCTGCCTCGGTTTCCCTCTCCCTGGCAGCCACTGCGTCTGCCCGCATCACGCAGACATGACTGTCCATCTTGCCTTCTCCAAGGAGCTTACCTGCCCCTACCGAGGGACAGGGCTGCCCATCCGCTGAGCCTCTGGGAAAGGCAAGCACAGGGCTCCCAGCAGGAGGACTGAGCCCTCCAAGGTCTGTGCCCCAGCCTGTCTGCGGGCCGGCCCTGAGCTGCAGCCCCGGGGCAGGCACCGCCAGGCCAGGCTGAGGGAGGAAGGAGCCCAGCTGTTTCCAGCTGCTCCCTCCCACTCAGGCAGGCAGTACCTCCAGGGCATCCCTCAGCCCCTGCACAGCCCTCGATTCCCGGCACATCCCTCGATTCCCGGAGCACCCCTCAGCCCAGCACACCCCCTGATCCCAGCGCAGCCACCAGCCCTGCCACATCCCTACACCCCGGCGCATCCCCCGGTCCCAGCGCACCAGCGCATCCCCCAGCCCCGGCGCTCCCCCGGCCCCCGGTGCTCCCCTGGACCCTCGCAAACCCCGCAGGGAGCCGCCTCCCTCCCCAGTACCGGGGCAGAGCCCTGCCGCCCCGCGCCTAGGAGCCCCCACGGGGGGACCTGGGCTCCAGGACGGCCCCGACGGGGCGGCAGAGGTCCCCGAGGCGGCGGGGAGGAGGCGGGCACGGCGGCGGGGGGCTCCCCGCCGCCGTGCCCGCCTCCTCCCCGCCGCGGCGGGCGAGGCTCCGCCCGGCTCCCGGGGCCCGCAGCCGGCCGGCGCCCACCCCGCGGCGGGCTCCCGCTCGCCCGGACTATGAGGAGCGGGACCGGGCGGGGGGCGGCGGCAGCGGCGGCGGCGGCAGCGGCCCCGGTGCGGCGGGAGCGGGAGCGGGGGCGCCGCCGCCGCCGGCCGGGTCATGCCCGTGCGCCCGGGGCGGCGGGGCTGCGGGCTGCGGCGGGATGGGCGCGCTCCGGGCCGGCGCCCTCGCCTTCCTCCTCCTCCTCCTCCTCGGCTGCCTCCTGCCCCGGCGCGGCCCGCTCAGGTGAGCGCACGGCGCGGGTGCTCGGCGCTGCGCGTCCGGCGGGGCGGCCCCCACCCGCGGGCCGTGGGGGCTCCCACTCTCCGCACCGCTCCCCCGGCACCCCCTCCTCCGGCACCCGGACTCCCATCCCCTGGGAGCCACATTTCCCCTCCGGGACCCGGGTATCACCCCTTCTCAGAGACAGGTCTCTCCTACGGGAGCCGGGCATCCCCTCCCAAACCCCGAGGAGCCCCGGGACCCACACCCCCACCTCTGATCCGGATCTCTCTCCAGAGGCTGTTCCCCCCCCAGCCAGAACCCTCCCAGCCCCTATCAGGACTTCCCCGCAGGCTGCCGGAGCTCCCCAAATCTGTCNCCCTGCGACCCCGACCCAGCACCCCAGGGACCCACCAGACCTTCCCTCTCCAGCCCCAGCCACACACAGCCAGCCTCTGCCTGTCCCCAGCAGCCCCTGCCCCAGTGCTGGGTTCTCAGTGGTCCCTCTGGCCCCAGGCCAGCTGGGACCCTTGCCATGGGGGGAGAAGGGGCGAGCTGAGCCAGGTGATGCCCCAGGCAGATCTCTCTCCAGTGCTGCAAAGCCCCTGCGAAGCCCAGACCCTCTCCTGGCTCAGGGTGTTTGGGGGGGGGTGCTCAGGACAGTCCCTGACCCAGTCCCCAGGTTGCCACAGCCAGTGGGTGTCCCAGGTCCCATGGGTGCAGGAACACTTGGGTAGAAAATCCAAAGCCCCCGGGTCCCTTTTTCCCTCTCCGGTTACCTTGGGTGCTACCTGGGAACAAGGTGGGATGCAGGGGAGAGCGGGCCAGGCAGGGAGGGCTTGGGGGGCTGCAGTGCCCCTGGGCTGAGCCCGCTGCCTGCCCCCACTCCCCCTCCCACCACTTGGCCAGTACGGCTGGAGCCGCGTTGGGGGGAACCGCAGCGTTTGTGGCAGGGAGGGGGGAAATCATGTCAAAATGTCATGACTTCACATGCAGAAACTGCTTGTCTCAGGGGGGCATTTTTAGGTGGACGTGAGCGTTTTCCAGCCCCACCATCCCCTCACTCCACGGAGGTGCTGAGCTCCAGGGTCCCGCAGTGCCTGGGCCGGGTTAGCAGCAGAGTCCCCTGGGGCGGGCAGCGCCCAAACCGGGGAGCTGTAGCCAAACCTTGAGAAGAACCGGGATCCAGGGGCTGTGCCTGGGGGCTGTGTGCCAGCACGGCATGTGCTGCTGGAGGTGGCTGCACCTGGGGCGTTTCTGCACCCTCTGCAGTCCCCACGGTCTGAGCACTGCTGGGGCTGCAGATCCACCGCTGCTCGGCCAGTTAGCTGAACCCCTTGAAGCAGCTAGCTGCCAAGGGAGCCTTCCTCCCTCGTGCTCCAGGGGAGAACCCTCATCCTCCTCTCCAGCGGAGGACAGGGTTTGGCTTGTGGCTATGTGGCAGACAGAGGCCTGACTTAACTCCTTGTTACCCTGGCCTCTCGCAGCCCTCCCCCCAAGGGCGCACCTCTCTAATGCAGCTCCTGGAGGGGGAATTTCTCCCAGCCTTTTGTTCTTGGCCAGGACCAGTCTTGGGTACTCACTGCTGCCCGTCTCCAATGAAGGGAAAACCTGCCCGGCTGGATCATTTTGGAGCGGCCGTTATGGCCATTTCTAGCTGGAAAGGATGCACATAAGCCCCTCCAGGATGAATCCCGCTGCCCTGAGAGCAGGTTGGAACAATGTGTGTTGGTAGGAACACGGAGGTAGGAACAAGGACCCCAGGGCATTGCAGCTCCCAGCATCATCCTCTGCTTGTGATAATGGGGTTGTAGCTCCAAGCAGGAGTGGGACCCACCCGGCCATGGACCTGGTAGAGTTATGAGGCAGCGTGCAGCAGCACCAACAGTGTGCTCAAAGCTCCCTTTGTGTCCAGAGGTCTCCGGCTAATTCCTCTCCATCACAGCCACATGCCTGGCAATGTGGTGAGCGAACGTCGCTCGCATTGTTCCTTGAAATGATCATTATAGACTGACGGAAGCAGAGAAACTGGCAGGCTAAGATGCGTTCACAAAAATATCCCCTGCAAGGTCAGTTTAAATAAGTCTCCATCATCGTTGGAAGTGCTGTGTGGGAGAGCTCATGTCAGCTCCATGCCACGGCCGGTGTGGAGGTGGGCGTTGCTGCTCCTCTCCTGCCACATCATCTTGGCCCCTGGCAAGGTGTCACAACCCCAGCTATGCTCCTGGGGACCTCCTCGCTCACGACAGGCCAGCCCACAGCTTGAGAGGGGGGATGGGGGGATGTTGTGTCCCCCGAGCCCCCCAAGCCCCCCAAGCCATGGGTCCGTGCCAGGCAGGGTACGGACATTGGCTCAGCAACTCAAGCCGGGGCTCGCAATTGAACCCAGCAGGGACCCCCCCGGCTTTCCCCCTCCAACACCAGCACAGAGCCCGGCTGCCATGCACGAGGCCATCGCCCGCTGCGCCCCGTTCCCACTGCAGCCCTGGAGCTGGGAGGCACCCGGCCCCGAACCCCACGCCAGGGGACACGGCGGGCAGGGGCTTTGCTGGCAGGGGGACAGGCAAAACGCAGGCACGTGGCACTCAGGCTGTGGCGGGCGAGGGGAAAGCCACCAGGATCACAGTGTAGGGAGGAAGGGGTCTGGGGTCAGCGTGCTGACTTGGCACTGGAGCGGATGCGACGCAGGCACAGCCGCTTCCTCTGGCAGTTGGGAATCCCCATGGGATACTGAAATATGCCTGCGGACCCCTGGTGCCAGCAGGCAGCTAACCTGGCTCCTCCACCCTGCAGGCTGGTCTCAGGGCGGGAGGAGATTAAAGCTGCTTCCCGAAGCTCGCCCCAGCCCATGTCACCCTCTGATTTCCTGGACAAGCTTATGGGACGAACGTCAGGGTATGACGCCCGGATTCGACCCAACTTCAAAGGTAAGGGGAGGACGTGAGGCTCCCAAACCTGGCAGTGAACCCACACTTATGGCTGCCCAAAACCAGGGAACAAGCAGGTATGGGTTTGGGGGCAGGACCCTGACCTACTGTCCCTCCATCCCAAAACCCTCCCCAGAGTCCCAGCCGCCCTGCGTAGGCCTGCTTCGCCCGACAGCGCGGCGGCTGCAGTGCCTGCAGGGTGTGCTGGGGCTCCCCTCAGCGCGCTACGGGGGTGACCCCAGCGGGTGGGGGGATGCTCGTGTGCATTCATTCGCGCAAGGCATGCAGGAGGCGGCGTCCCCACGTGTGCCTGTGCAGTGCACATGTCTCCTCGGCCAGTGGCAAGAGGAGGCTTCACACTGTTTTCCAGGTCCACCCGTCAACGTGACGTGCAACATCTTCATCAACAGCTTCGGCTCGGTCACCGAGACCACTATGGTGAGGGTTTTGCCGGTGCAACTGGCTCCTCTGCCAGTGCCTCGGGGTTGGTGGTGGTTCTGCCGGGGAGCATGCGGGTCCCAGTGCCCAAGTCCATGGCCATGCTTACAAGCCGGCCCTGGCACCACGGTGGGGACATGCAGAGCCATAGCAAATAGCTGTGGCTTTTCTGGGGTCAGTTAACCAGAGCTTGGCCGTGTGGGCCACATTCCCCATGCCTGAGCTGGGAGAAATACCCTGAAGGGTCGGAGCGAGGCAGCTGGCGGTGGCTTCCTGCTGTTCATGGGCTCGGCAGGTGCTGTAACACGCAAGCGAGCTCTGTGTCCCCACCATCCCCAGCCTCCTCAGGTGCATGCGGAACTCACTCATTTGAGGAAGTCCCGGGACTAAAAATTTCCCGCAGGGCCACAGAGCCCTGCAAGGAACACTGCAGGCAGCAGCCACTGGTCCTCCTCCTCCTCCTCTCGGCTGCTGTGGCTTTGGCTTTTTCATTTCCCCTGGCTGTGGACAGCATGGGAAGGTTCCTGAGCTGCCCCTTCCCCACGCATCGTTAGTGTCAGGCAGTCGGCACCTACAGGGCTGAGCCTCGACTGAGAGACCCCCTTTCACCCCTCCTTCATCTCTCCTTCCTCCTCCATGTCTTCCTCTTCCTCCTCCTCCCTGAGCACCGGTGGAGTGCTCCCAGCTGACGCAGTGCCCTCTGCCCCAGGACTATCGGGTGAATGTCTTCCTGCGGCAGCAGTGGAACGACCCCCGCTTGGCTTACCGTGAGTACCCAGATGACTCCCTCGACCTCGACCCTTCCATGCTTGACTCCATCTGGAAGCCAGACTTGTTCTTCGCCAATGAGAAAGGAGCCAATTTCCACGAGGTCACTACCGACAACAAGCTGCTGCGCATCTTCAAGAATGGCAATGTGCTCTACAGCATCAGGTAGAACCCTTCTCCTCTGGTGCAGTGCCCAGAGTGGGGAGGTGAAGCTTTCCTCTTGCCTCCCATGGGGCAGCTCTCCCCCCCCGACCGGCGCAGCCCCCAGCAACCCCCTCCTTTCCCCTCTCTTCTCTAGGCTGACACTGATCCTGTCCTGCCCCATGGACCTCAAGAACTTCCCCATGGACATCCAGACGTGCACCATGCAGCTGGAGAGCTGTGAGTACCCTAGGAGGGTTCAAGTTGTGTTTCATGACCCCCATCTCATCCCATCCCATCCCATCCCATCCCATCCCATCCCATCCCATCCCATCCCATCCCATCCGCTGGCATCTCCCTGCTTCTGAGGGAGGCGAGCAGGAAGGAGCGGTCATCCACAGTGGGGATGAACGGGGTGCGTGTCCCCCCCACTCCATGGCTCCTTCTGTCCTCTCCAGTTGGCTACACCATGAACGACCTCATCTTCGAGTGGCTGGAGGAGCAGGAGGCTGTGCAGGTGGCAGAGGGCTTGACACTCCCTCAGTTCATCCTCAGGGATGAGAAGGACCTGGGCTATTGTACCAAGTACTACAACACAGGTGAGCACGCCAGGGACCTGCTGCCACCCCCCCGCCATGGCCCGGGGGTCCCTCTCACCCATCAGGGATGTCTTTCCCCGCAGGCAAGTTCACCTGCATCGAGGTGAAGTTCCACCTGGAGAGGCAGATGGGTTACTACCTGATCCAGATGTACATTCCCAGCCTGCTCATCGTCATCCTATCCTGGGTCTCCTTCTGGATCAACATGGACGCGGCGCCAGCCCGGGTGGGCTTGGGCATCACCACCGTGCTCACCATGACCACTCAGAGCGCCGGCTCCCGTGCCTCCCTGCCCAAGGTCAGTGCTGGCTCCATGCCGGGCTCCCGCGCTGCAGCCTGCCGGGGGCACCCAGGGTACCCGCTTCCGCCCCCAGTGCCTCATGGGCATGGGAAGCCTTCCCTCGGGAATGGCTGGCTCTGTAGCCTTGCCGGCTGGGGCACCACATGTGCCAAGGTGGAACACGGAACTGCTTGGCCAGGTGAGCTCTGGCCCGTGTGTCCCAGCTGAGAGGGCTCCTGTGCCCCTCAGCAGCAGGGTGAAGCTGGGGGGGGGTGGGGGGGGTGGGTGAGTGAGGTGGGGGGCAGCGGGTCCCTGAGCTCCCTTCTCACCCTCACAGGTCTCCTACGTGAAGGCCATCGACATCTGGATGGCCGTGTGCCTGCTCTTCGTCTTTGCCGCCTTGTTGGAGTACGCAGCCGTCAACTTCGTCTCCCGCCAGCACAAGGAGTTCATGCGCCTGCGCCGGCGCCAGCGGCGGCAGAGGATGGTGAGTCCCTCCCACCACCGCTGTCATGATGTCTGCCCATCCTCAGCCACCGAGGGGACATCCTGGGGCTACAGGGCCAGTTTCTCAGCTGCCACGAAGGCCGGGCTCAGTGCTGGGCTGTGTCCCACTGCCCGGGGCTTGCAGCCGGCCCCTCCAGCACATCAGGAACCCACAGGCATCGCAGCCCTTCTGCCTGCCTGAGCAGCACACTGCACAGCACCCATGGGTGCCAGCACAAATATGCCCAGGGTGCCGTCATCCTCCTGCCGGGACCTCCTCGGGTTCTGCTTCCTCTAAAAAAAGCAGAAACATAAAAGCAAGGGTGGCAGAAACAGCCCTTCCCCTTACCTGCAGCCCCAAACCCGGGCTCCTCGCTGTGCCGCAGCGGTGACAGGAGCTCGCTGCTGTGTCAGGGCAGTGAAGCACCAAGGGGACCTGGTGGCACCCAGGGGCAGGGGCTGAGCTGCAGACAGGAGCGCAGCAGGGCCTGGAGAGGCAGGGTCCCATGCTCACAGGACAGCCCTCCCCTCTGTCAGCCCATCGGCGCAGGCATCAGGTCTGCGGGATGCTCAGGGAAGGCACGCAGCTGCCTCACTCTCATTTTCTTGCCATAAGCACACTGCGAGGTACCAGACCTCCACGGAAAACATAAGTACACGTACATTGCGCACAGGCTCCCAGTGCCCTGTGCAGACAAATCCCTTTGGCGTGTGCTGAAGACAGATCCCAGTGCCCGGGCACTGCCAGAGGGGCTTTTCCCCCCACGTGAAGCCCCTGTCCCCCCTCTGTCCCCATCCCGGTGCCCAGAGCCACTGTCCCCGGGGCCAGGGCAGAGCCATCGGTCACCCGCTGTCCTGTTTCTGTTTGGTACGCACTGTCGGATGCCAAAAGGGCCTGAGCAGCGGGACGGCCAGCCTGGAGTCCCTGCGGCAGCTGAGCAGCCGGCACGGCGGCGAGCACACCTACGCGACGCTCTCGCAGCTCTCCAGCTCCCGGGTAAAGCACGACCCTCCGGCAGCTCCCCCCTCCCCTCCCTGTGGAGCACAGTGCACCCCCAGCCAGCCTCACTCCCCCCTCCCCAAAACAAGCCCCCCAGGAGCCGGCCCCGGGGGCCAGCAGGGGCCCATGGAAGAGGCAGGGCACTGATTTGCACAGCGCGTGTTCCCGTAGGATGGAGCTGCTGCTCCCTAGGCTGAAAAGAGATTTGCAAGAGGGATGGGAATGAAGCAGATTTCCCTGCAGGCACCCCTGCTCCGTGCCTCAGTTTCCCCTTACACAAAGCAGCCCCTTTTGCCGAGGGATGAGTGATGCTGGGACAGACCAATGGCCACCCCGGGGCTGCTGCCCAGCTCCCCTGGCCATGCCCACACCCCTGGCAGAGTGAGGGCTCTGCCTGCCCGGCTTCCCTGGGTTTGAGGCACTCGCGGCTGCCCGCAGTAACCCCAGCACGGGCACTTGCTCGGGGCACCCGGGCACTTTGCATCTTGAGGGGCAGGGAGGAGCAGTGGGGCAGGGCAGGCTGCCGAGCTGGCGGGGAGATGCTGGGGGACGACCACAGCTCCAGGGAGGAGATCGGGTCCCGTACATCCTTGCCTCCCCACCCAGTCGGGCTGCGCTGAGCCTCTCTTCCGCCACCATCAGCTCTTGGATGACAGGAGAGGTTTCTCTGCTCCCCTCACCACGCTCCCTTGCTCCCTGCCTTTCCCAGCCCCCGGAGATGAACACCCACCCAAGGGAGGGGAAACGCTGTGCCGAAGCCAGGAACCATCTGCCGGCTTAAAACAGACCAAAGTGCAGCTGCCCTGAGGTGGAGGCTGCAGAAGCCACCCTGGGGTGCTGCTGGCAAGGCACTGGGTGCAGCCAGGAGCGCCCCAGGTTGCTGCTCGGTCAGAGACTGGAGCAGAGCCACGCTGCCCGCAGCCCCCAGTGCCAGCGCTGCCTGATGCAGGACAGCCCGGGTGCCGCAGTCCCATGGCAAATCCCTCACACAGACCCCGCAAAGCCGAGGCCAGGGAGCTCCCTGCACCCAGCCTCGGCCCCCAGTAAGCACCCCAGGGCTGCCCCAGGCCAGAGGGTCCCAGCTGGGAGGACCAGCACTCCCAGTCCGCCATCTCCTCCTCCAAATGCCCTGGCTGGGGCTGCTGGCTCCCCAGGCTGGGGGAATAGCTGCTGACCCCCAGGGCACCCTGGCTCCCCCCCTGCCATGTCCCCCCGGAGTGGCTGCAAGAGCTCAGCCTGGGACAGGGGAATAAAACTCTGCTGCTATGAGAACTAATCTCAGCAATTTGAGCCGCTGGTGCTCTTCCCACTGAGAAATCTTGCTTAGCCGGCGGATTTCTGAGTTAAATAAAGATGCCAGGGCGCAAGCTCTCCGCATGAGAGCCCCCTTGCCGGTTGAGCGCCTGTGCAGGCTGACCTCAGCGAGGAGCCTCTCTCCGGGGTTTGGAGGGCAGTGCTGGTCAGAGATGGCGTTTGGGATCTGGCACCCGGGCTGCCTGTGGGCACGGTGCGAGGCGAGGGGCTGGCCTGCAGCGTGCCCCGGGAGAAGAGACCCACCGCAGCCAGATGTGGCACCGGCGTGGCAGAAGGGGGATGAGCCACAGGGACCAAATGACTGGCCAGGGGGCTCAGCGAGAAGCCAGACATGCAGCCCGGGCTTGCATGTGCTGGTCCCTCGCCAAATCTTTCCGCACACACACACACCCCCCCCCGGATAAAAGAGGCGAGTCGCTAATGATGCGCAGCTGTGGCTGGGGAGGAGTGCGGTCACCGCTGACTGGCGCCGAGGGGCTGTGAGGCGAGCAGGGCTGTGCCACGAACGATGGCTGCGGGCTGTGACCCGAGGGTGAGGGAAGGTGCCCAGCTCTCATGGCACTGTTGCAGGCTTGATCATGGGCACGCAGCCCCATGGGCATGCTGCCCTGCCTGCAGCCTCCCGCCAGCATGGGGGAGATGGGGTGAGCAGGGACAGGGAGACCAGCAAGGAGTCCGGCTCTCTCAGCCTCCCTCCTCTGCTGCACCGGGCAGCCCCTGCCAGGCAGCCATGGGGACAAACCGGGGTCTGCACCCTTAGAGGTACTGGGAGGCCCTGCAAGCCCTGACGGTAGCCAGGCTCCTGCATCCCTGCCCAGCTCTGCCCCAGCAAGCTGCCTGCCCCCTCCTATTCACCGATGCAGGCATGCTTCCACCCTGCAGCAAACACGGCTGTCACAGCAGCGCCTGCACCCCCAGGCTCCCTGCACCCCAACGCGCCCTGCGCCGCTATGTGCTCTGCACCCCAGTGCACCCTGCACCCCTGTGCCCTCCACCCCCGNCCCCCCCCCCGCCCCCCCCCCCCCCCCCCCCCCCCCCCAGTTCACCCCCATCCCCCCAGTTGCCGGAGAGCCGGGCTTCCCAGCCGGAGCTGGGAGGAGGCCAGGGGGGAATCAGTGTGGGGCTGCCAGGGTCGGGGTTGCCCTTGGATGCACCCTTAAAAGATGTGCTGGATGACAGTGCTCGCCCCCACACCCCGTGCACACCGCTGCCTGCCTCTGCCTGCAGCCTGCCGGCCCCGTGCTTTTGCCTGCACCCTTCGGGCTTTCTGAAAAAGCGCCTAACCCTGCGCCAGGCACTTACGTGACCATATCGCCTGGCAGGGGGGTGTATAGGACGTGCAGCCACAAGCGCCTGCTCGCCCTGCAGTATCGGCGCCCATGGGGTGCCCCGGCTGACAGCCTTTCTCTTCTCCAGGAGGAAGAGCTCGTCCGTGAGAGCCGCTTCTACTTGCGAGGCTACGGGCTGGGCCCCTGCCTGCAGCCAAAGGATGGGGCTGGGGAGGGCCCCAGCATCTACAGCCCCCCCCCGGCCAGCGTGCTGCTGCGGGAAGGGGAGAGCCTCCGCAGGCGCTACATTGACCGGGCTAAGCGCATCGACACCATCTCCCGAGCTGTTTTCCCCTTCACCTTCTTGGTCTTCAATATCTTCTACTGGGTTGTCTACAAAGTGCTGCGCTCAGAGGACATCCACGCGGTGCCCTGAGGCCTTGAAAAGCATGACTGCCTCTTGGACTGACCCCCACAGTGCGCCTGGGCGCCACGAGCTCAACCAGAACCACGTTTCCCTCTGTCCTGGAGCAGCAGCACAGCCGGGCTGGGCCTCAGAGCCTGGACATGTGGCAGCCCCCATGTCCCTTCAGGTGCCGGGGCACCAAGGGGGTGGATCGGCAACCCCAGGTCCCCACTGTTAGCTGGAGAGAGGGACCCCTCCTGCCTCCTGCATGGTGTCACCCCCGGGTACCCAGGGATGCTGTGCTGCTGGGGGAGCCCCAGCTACCCAGGGATGCTGCACTGGCACGGCACAGGGGGGGCCCGCGGTATTTTGGGATGCTGCACAGCTGGCGGCCAGGGAACACCACCTTCCAGCCAAACACCCTCCACCTCTCCGCACCTTCCATGTCAGGCTGCTGCTTTTCCAGGCTGCACCTCTGAGCTGTGGGCCATGAGCAGCCAGGCAAGAGGCTGCAGTCCTCTCTCCTCCCCTGGCCCGGAGCTCGGTTACAGAAAACAGCAGGCAGCACCCCTGCCTGCGCCCAGACTGTGGGGTGCTGGCTATGGCCCCATAGCCCCCAGCCCAGCAATGGGCAGGACCCCTGCAGCCCCCAACCAGCTCCAACGCACAGCAAAGCAGCGAGTCGGGGGTGGTTCCCTCCCTGCAGAGCCCAGAGCTGCCCATGATGCCCGCAGCTGCAGGCAGGACTGTGGCAGGGACACTGGGCAGGAGGCTCCGTTTCACCCAAGGAAACGCCAGCCCTGGGGCAGGCAGAAGGTGAGCCCGATCCAGCTGATGGTGAAGGGGCACAGACGGCCATTGCCACCGCAGATGGGAGCCACTTGGCACTGGGGAGCCGGCACTGCACTACCTGCAGGGGAGGGCACACAGCCCACCTTCCGAGGGAGATTTTTCAGGATGAAAGTAGTGGGGCCAGCTTGGCCGATCCCTTCGGAGGAGTAGAGTGAGTGGTGACATCCCCAGGCTGCTGCGTTCCCACGGCACCACGGTGCCAGCAGAGAGCCGGAGCTGAAAAACGCCGCATTTCACACCTTCCTCTCCACCCTGGTGCGGCATCCCCTGCGGGGATTCACCCCTGCTGCTCCTCCACCGGAGAGCAGAGCACCCCAAACCTCGACAGGACAAGCTCAGCAAGGCTTCCAGCCCTCCAGACCTGGATATCCTCTGTGCTTAGCAGGAAATAAAAGCAGTAGGCGATGTTTATGTAGGTCCTACAGAGAGAAACGTGTTGATGCTCTCCTTTCCCCCTGCTCACAGCCAGCCTGGGGGGGCTCACAGCCCGGCAGGGTCCGTCCCCACATGGTCCCAGGTGGAGGACAGGGCCCAAGGTCTTCCAGGCAGGGCAGAATGGAAATGGGATTCACCCCTTTCCTTGGAGGCTGTGGTGCCGCCATGGCACAGTGAGGGTGTGACCTGCCTGTCATGGCAAAGGGGACCCTGCAGGGCAGGGGGACGTGGGTGGGAGGCCAGCACTGCCTGCTGAAGCCAGACCTGGGCAGAAACCCCCACCATGGCCCCTGGCCCCACTCCTTGGGCAGGCATCACCCTCTCCCTCGCATGACTCACCAGGAGCAAAGCCCAGCACCCCCACCCTGTGCGCAGCCCCCCGAACCCTGCAGAGCACTCACCCGCATGCACCCATTTCACAGATGGGGCGAGCAGAGAAGAACTGGCCCCATGCCACTCCCAGGACCCACCAGGACGGGCTGAGCCAGCTCCATCTCACCGCTGCCACCGTGCATGCCTTCCCCACCATGTGTCCAGGCCAGGCTTTTGAGACTTGTTTTTGGGAAGGCCCCGTTTGCAGGTGGAGGAAGGGGTGCACCTCGTCGCCTTGTCTTGCCCGGCACCCTCGAGCCATCGCCGAACGGGGAGGTGCCAGCGCCCGGGCAGCACCCGCAGGTGCTGGGTGGCCAAGCCACCTTAGTAGTGGTGGGTTTTTAAACAGCATCGATCTTCCTACGCAAATAAAGCTTTTCTGGGATTTTCAGTGGTGTGCTGGGGGTTTGTCTCTGCTGAGGACTCTGTGGCCAGCTCTAGCTCCCGGTGGGGACCCCAGTGCATGGGAGGGACATGGGGATAAGGGCACAACAGTCCTGTGGGAACAGAAGCTCTGACCTGCAATTAGACCCAGATACCATTACCTCCATGGGTTGGTGACTGTTGGGTTTTATCTCCCGCGTTAGAGATGCCAGCAGGGCTGCGTGGGAGCCACCCACAAGCTCCCAGACCCGAATCCCATCACTCTCCTCTCCCTCCCAGCTCTGTGGGGTGCTCCCCATGGTCACCCCAGCTCCTTTGCACCCCATCCAGGCTTGGTCAGGGGACAGTACCCAAGACGGGGCAGATGTGGAGCTGGGGGGGGGCTCTGCCTCTGCAGTGGAGCTCAGACACCCGAACAAGGGAGAGCATCCCGATGGGTGAGCCTCCCTGCGCGGCCCCTTCGTGCTGGCTCGCTGGGTGCGTGCCAGCCTTACAAAGCTGCCAGCTGTCCTGGGGGGCTTACGCCAGCCCTGTAGTGCCACCCGGGGCTGGCGCTTTTGTCCCCAGCTGGCGCGGGGGCAGGCAGAGCCCACAGCTGAGGGCCGAGCGCCCAAGCAAACATCAATCTCCCTCTGTCCTTCGGGCCAAGTTTCACAGACCGTCTCTGTTGGTACCTCACAGCCCCGTCACCCGCCCGGCCCCATCGGGGTCTTCTGCAGCAGGGAGGAGAGAAAGCGAGGTGCACCCATGCCGATATGGTGCTGGGGTTGTTCTTTAGATGGGACAAACCAAACCCCGCTGAGGTCTTGCTCCTGCCCCCACCCCAAACCTAGAGAGGACACAGCCAAGGGGAAACCGGGGAAATGTTTCACGCCAGCGCAGTGCGCCCAGTTTCTTCTCTCCCTGCTCTCTTTTCTCTCCCCTGCTGAATGTCAGGTCTGGGCACCAGTGTCTGTTTGGAGATAAACACTGCAGTCAGCCCTAAGCCACCCGGCTCCGGGAACAGATGCGTCCCAGAAAAATGAAAATGCTAAAAACCCAACACATCCTTCCAAAGCTAAAGCCTCAGGTCCCACACACTGGTCACAGCAAGGTGGGGGGGCCCTCACTGCTGGCACCGCACAAGCAAAGGCATGAGGGGAGCGCTGCCCCATGCAGACTCTTGTGGCTTGGGTGTCCCCAGGAACAGTTTCGGGGTCAGGAGCAGCACTCAGACTGGTTCTCCCAGCAACCCAGTTTTGACTGGGAGCCGCTGGGAAACCCATACAGCTGTAGGGCTGTCACTGCCCGCCAGTACACAGCTAAAGCAGATCCCTCGCATCCTGGGGACAGTGGCAGCGCCCAGGCTGGGGGTGCTGAGCCCCATGCCCTCCAGCAGGTCACCACATGGCCGGGGCCAGCCTAGGTGGCTCCATCCACCAGCAAAGCCCATGGCCTTCAGATGGAATCGGTTTTCCATCTCCCACCCGAGGCTGTGCATTAGGGGACACATCCCAGCCACCGTGGGAAGCAGCGATGGACATGGGACCAACAGCCACGGCCAAGTTAATTGCTGGTTTAAATGGAAGTTAGTGGAGTTACACCAGGTTAATGGGAATCCCAGACAGTAAAATGAGCATCATCGGCACTGGCCGCTTCCCAACAGTCTGCCAATGGCGTGCCCAGGGCTGGGTGGCCATAGGCACACACAGGTTTGGGGGAGCACAGCCCCTTGCCAGCCCCAATAGCTCCCTGGGGTGCCTGCATGCAGCCAAGGAAACGTGCCCTTGGCCAGGCACTGCAACAGCATGCCAGCCGGGTCCCCCCTCCACCAACCACAGAGGGCCTGATCCTGCTCTGCCGCTGTGCATGGCAGCATCGGGGGTGCCAAACCTTCCCTTCCTCCCCACCTCCCTCACCAGGGCCTCCTGCCTGCACCCACACCCTGGAGCTGCCTTGGGGGCAACGCCAACTGCCAGAGGTTTATCAAACCACCCTGTCCAGATGGACCGATGCCCACAGGACAGCATGTCCCATGCTGTTTGGGACACCAGGTTCGGAGCCAGGCGAGTTCAATGCAGCAAGAACAGGCTTCTGCCAGGGCTCTGAGCACTCAGCACCCTTCACACTTTGCCCAGGCATGGATTTGTTTTAAAGAAAATATCCAGCTCCAAAGTCAGCCAGCCAGTCCTGAGCGGGCCAGGGCCAGGGCTGCTCCTTCCAGATGGGGAAACGGAGGCACGAGGAAAGCACCAGGAGCTGGACTGGCAGTGTGCCCTGCTGGGATCTGGCCACACCACCGTGCACGGAGCTCTCGCAGGACCACAGACCCCCTGCAGCCAGCCCTGTAAGGGTAGGAGCCTTCCACCACAGGGAAGGTCCAGGTGTGGGGCGCTCAGGCAGCGTGGCTGTGCCAGCACCCCAGCCCTCAGCACAGCTCTGCCAGCAGCGTCCCTGGACAGAGGAACCGCAGGAGCCAAGGGGCACTTTGACCCCCAGCATGTCCGTGCCATCTAAGCTGCAGCATCACACCACAGCCCGTCACCTCCACCCACTCAGAGGGGTTTTGCCAGTACCCTGCCAAACCCCATGTCCCCACGGCGACATCCACCCCCTCAGCATCGCTTTGGGACCAGCCTGCACCGCTCAGGGGAAGCCAGCCAGCACATGCAGTCCACGGGGCACCCCACATGCTCCCCATCCCAAGGGGTGTGGGTGGGCCAGGTACTGCCCGGGGGCCAGGCAGGACACCTGGGAAGTGGCAGGGATGGATGGCTGGATCCTAGAGACAAGCAGGGATCAACCTTGCAGTGCTCCCAAGCCCTGGGAATACGGGATAACTGCCCAGCTCTGGGCTGTGGCTTTGCACAAGAAAAAACAAAGAGATGAGGTTTTCCAGCCCCGAAAGTGGATTGTTTTGTCCGACTTTGAGAAGCCTTTGCGCTTCAGCCCCTCAAGGGGCAGGGGGAGGACCCCGGCACTGAAACAAGGAGCAATTATCAAACCACGGGCTCTGAAGAGCTTTTGTTCCCTGGATGCGCCAGAGCAGGGATCGGAGGACACCTAGCGAGATGCTTCGATGTCCCCGCGCACCAGCGGCACCCAGAGCCCAACGCTGTGGCAGCTCCAGCCCTGCGGCCGTCCCATCCTGCTCCCCTCCTGCTGTGGCAGTGCCCACGACGACGAAAGCCCCAGCGGGGCTGCAGGTGCTGATCCAGCCCTGGGGGAGATGCATAGGAGGGAAGAATCGGCTCCTCGTTTCTGATTTCCCACCGCTCTCACTGCTCCCTTGGCAGAGAGAGCCTCCATGCCTCCCTGACAGGCCACACACTTTGCCAATGCCGATACCTCCACCAGGATGAGGCCCGGCAGCGCTCACAGCTGTGTGACTCCTGCAAAAACAGGGATTAAATGTAGGGCTCATCTCAGAAACACTGACTGGGATGCAGGTGTCCCTTACAGCTCTCTGGGCCCTGCTGACACCAGCATTGCCCCTTCCCAGAGGTTCTCGTCTCACCCCCCGCAGTCAAGCTGATTTTACTGGTGCAAACGGGGCAATGCCCAGTGACTGTGACTTACTCTCGTGGCTGAACTCATTTGAGTGCGCAATCTTTGACAACAAAGATCTGGATGGGCACAGGCACCCCGGGCAGAAACACGCTGGATCCAGCCCCTCGGGGATCCATCCCCACAAGCAGTCTGAGACGGAGCAAACAACCTGGCCATATTGGCCTCTTGCCAGCGCTGAATCGAGCCCTGGGCTTCACTCTGATCCTTGGAACCCTGCGAGAGATCCAGGCTCTGCATAGACCCCGTTCCCCTTCCTCACCTCCCAACATACAGTACCATAAAACACCCTGAGCTCACAGTAGAGACCCCACCAGCTCCTCAGCACAACTGAGACACCCGAGAGCCCTGTGCTCCAAACACCCCATGCAGCCAGGCTGCAAGATGCTGTCTGAAGAAACGGTGTAACACCAAACCCCTCCTCCTCCATTGACAGTGTAACACCAAAGCCCTCCTCCTCCACTGATGTTGGACAAGCTGTCACAGGCAAGGATGATGTGCAGAAGACAGACTCCACAACCGAGAAGGTTGTAAAATAGGTATGTTTATTCAGCGCTGGGCAGCACGGGCGGTCACCCCACCACAATCATGCACGCCCACCGCAGCAGTTCACCTTGTATTTATGCAGCAAAGTGTTACAT
>RSEF01000004.1:742344-813899 GCA_003993805.1 Himantopus leucocephalus
TAGATATATGGCAGTGGTTCTGCTATTAACCCTTAAGTGTTAGGTCCCTCTATCAAGGAGAGGTAGTGCTCAAGGTAAAAGGCAAAGCAAGGAAGATGAACCCGGTGGTGTGTCTCAGAGAGGTGAAGGAACCCAGGGGCGTTAAGAGGGTATTGGTGACAGAGGTAGAAAGGGAACAGGGGGAAGAAGGCACTCTGAGGAGGAAGGTGCCATCAGAGGGTTCACTCAGGAGCTGCTCACAGTAGGTTTTGAGGCAAAGCTGAAGAACAGATGCAAAACCCGGCCCCGGGCCCATGGGAAACAAACCCTCCTTCCACAGGATCTTGTGCTCACACCACGGAGCACGCACAAACCCACCGCCCCGGTGCTCACGGCAGCCCCGAGTCCCGCCAGGCCCCGCCGGGCACGGGCCACACTGCTGCAGGACCAGGCCCAGGAGCAGAGAGGAGGCGCACGCACAGGCTCCCGCCCCGGGGGAAGCCCCGCCGGCACCTCTCGGGGGCCTCGGTGCGGCAGCCGGGAGGGGCCGGCCCTGCCCACACCTCCCACGGCGGGCACCGAGCCGGCGGCTCCGGAGAGGCCCCAACCCGCCCGGGCCTCGCCCCCGCCGCCATGTGCCCTTCCGCCTCGCTCATGTGACCACCAGCCCCACGTGACCGCCCGGAGAGAGGGCGGGCCGCGGCACACCCCGCTACCGCGGATTGGTGGAGGCGTGGCGGGCGCCGCGCGACGGTTGGTCGGTCGGACCGCCCATCGCCGCGGCGGCTGGTCGGCAGCCATGGCGGCGGGGCGGCGGGCGCTGCGCTGGGCCCTGGCGGCGGCGGTGCTGGCGGCGGCGCTGGCGCTGGACAACGGGCTGGCGCGGACGCCGCCGATGGGCTGGCTGCACTGGGAGCGCTTCCTCTGCCGCACCGACTGCGCCACCGACCCGCACCGCTGCGTCAGGTACCGGCGGCGGGAGTACCCCGGGGCACGGCCCCGGGAGCGGGGTGGGGGTTACCGGCCCCAGGCACCGGCACTGGGGGGTGCCATGCTTTGCGGCACTGTCCCCTGGCGCCCAGTGTGCCGTCCCGGTGCCAGGGCAGAGCGCCACGCCGCGGCTTTCCCCGCGCTCCTCTGCCGTTCGTGTGCTCGGGACCGGCCCAGCCCCGCGGCGGAAGGGCGGGACAGGTGCCGTGTCGGTGCTGGAAATGAGGCTGCCACGTTCTCCGCTTTCTTTCCTGGTCGTGCTGCCTCCCTGTGCCCAGCGAGCGGCTCTTCGTGGAGATGGCGGACGTGATGGTTGCCGAGGGCTGGAGGGACGCAGGCTACGAGTTCGTCTGCATCGACGACTGCTGGATGGCCCCGACGCGGGATGAACACGGCAGGCTCCAGGCTGACCCAAAACGGTTCCCCAGCGGGATCCGCAAGCTGGCTGACTATGTGAGTGTCGCCCGCTGCAGCGTAGGGCAGTGACGGCAGTCGGGGACCTGACCTGCAGCCGTGGTGGGAGCAGGACAGGCGAGGGAAGGCCGGGTGGGCAATGGCTGCATAGCTGCTGAGGTCAGGCCATGCCTGCCAAAGTGGGGTTTTGCTTCCCTTGCCGGCCCAGCTCCGCTTCCTCCTGCTTTGCAGCTGCCCCATCCCCAGTTCTCTTTCTGTTTGCAAGCGCAGGTCCACTCCAAGGGGCTGAAGCTGGGAATCTACAGTGATGTCGGGAACAAGACGTGTGCTGGCTTCCCTGGCAGTTACAACCACTACGACCTGGATGCCCAAACGTTCGCCTCCTGGGGTGTGGACCTGCTGAAGTTTGACGGCTGCAACTCTGACTCGCTGGAGCTGCTGGCAGAAGGTAGGCGGGGGCGCAAGGCAGCACTGCGCCACAGGGTGGGAATATTCTGCAGGCAGCAGCAATTCTAGGCCAAGGGTGGGCTCTAGGGAGTTGCTTTTCCCTGAGCACACTCATTTAAGGGATTTGCTTACAAAAGCAGATATGAGACTCTGTTCCCAAGCCCAAGGTAGCAAGAGTTGTTGGCCCAAGTGTTTCAGCCTCCTGGAGCTTTCACTGGTATGCGCAGCTTGAAAAAGCAGCTTTCTCACACCAGAGACCGCATCACGCTGAGCACTGAAACACTGACTGCATACTCTGGGGGCTGTCTGTGCAGACTGCCGCCTCAGCTCTTAACACAGCAGAGGCTTTACCCTTCTGCAGTGCCTTTACTGGAGAGCTCAAAGCGCTTCACGCACTTAACCCTTAATCCCTTTGGTGAGGCTATGTCAATGCAGATAAGCTTGGAGCTAGAACAGCTTGTGTCAGCCGTAAAAAAGGCAGTTATCAGGGCTTTTAACAGAAATAAATGAAGGGAGTTCTGGCATAAAAATCCTATTGGGGTTTTCACTTCAAAGCACACCAGTGTAAATCCCAGTTCAGAAGTTATTTGCACACAGGCTGGCAAGTCAGCAGCTGAAAGCTGCAGTAGCTCACTGTGCCGAGGGGGCTTGGCTACAGACTGCAAGGACAAGCAAATCCCAGTGCCACGGGAGCAGATCTGTGGGAAGAACGATGCAACTTAGAAGGCGGTTTTCTCTTGACTCGGCTCTCACTGCTGGCACAAGGTGTTTTGACAGCAGGAATCCTGCACGCAGTCCTGGCTCTGCCTGGCAGGGAGAACCTGCCCAAGTGACAATCCCACTGAAGCCAGTTGGTGGGGCATATGCCAGCTGCCGCAGCCAGGAACACAGCTCAGCACCATAACTGACAGCTGAGCTGAAAGCTCTTGTTGGATCATATGTGTAACCCAGATAGAATCTGGTTGTACTGAAGCAGTTCCAGGGGAGAGAGCAAGCTTTTTGTTCCCTCTGCTGATTAAAATGGACTTAAAAGGGCTGTCTGTGGACAAGGACAGGAAAAAACTAGTGCTTTTGAATTCCTGCCCAGTCCATATGGCGCAAATGCCTCATAAGGACATACTCCTGCAATGTTACCCAGCAAAGCTGTACCCAGCAGCTTGACAGATACCAACTTGTATTTCCCAGGTATCTAGAAGAAAAAATGCCAGACAGCAAAACCGCAGCCTGTGTCCACAGCTGTATGTACAAAGAGATCAGCAGTCTCAGAGCAATAAACCTGCCCATGACCTGTAGCAATGCTGTGAAGAAGCTCACCTGTCCTTGGGAGGCAAGAAACGGGCTGCAGACTATAAGGTCCCCTGTCCTCCCTGTGGCGTTTCAGCCTTGATTTTGCAAGAGTTGCATTGAAACTTGAACCTGTGACATTAGATTAGTTCGTCTGTTTGACCAAGGAGATTGTGTAACCTCTGTCTGTCCTCTTCCTTTAGGTTATAGGCACATGTCTCTGGCCCTGAACAAGACTGGAAGGAGCATTGTGTACTCCTGTGAATGGCCTTTTTACTTGAGACCTGTGCAGCAGGTAAGGAGTGTTTCTCAAGGCTTACCCTGGGGCTGAGAGTGGGAAGAACAGAAAATCATTAAGACTGCAAAACAGCCTCCCAAGAAACTTGCTGCTCTCTGGTCTTACAGAGAACAAGACTGCAAGGTGGAGGAAAACCACTTTTTCCTCTAGAGCCCTGAAGTATACCTGAGGCAAGTCATTACTCTGCTGAAAAGAATTCCATAGGATCCTGCAGCATGAAGGCACAGCCCAGCTGGAGCATGCCAAAGAACACAGCAGCATCCATCTGCTTTCTGTCTCCAAGGAACCAAACAACAAACATTGGCAATGCAGACACACAGCTAGCAGACAGTTTGGTGTTATTCCTCCTGGATGCAGAGTGCTGCAGACTCAGCCTTACAGTCACCTTTAGGGACCAGGAGAGACACTTTAGGACAGCCTATTTGATAAGAATTCTCCACACTGTTTACCAACAGATTTCTGCCAGCCAGGGTCCATGGCTGATACATTGCTCTCCACCCACAGCTGTCCCCTGTGCCACCACGACAGGATGCTGCCACTCCCTCCCACTGAGAGTTAAATGCATTAGTCACCAAAGGGTATGAACCCAAGAAATGGCAGTAATTACTGGGATGTCACAGTTTAATCCCACTGGCCCCGTCACACCTTTAGTAAAATAGTGCTCAAAGGAATTTTCTAACAGAGCTAGGTGGCCACAACTATTCTCCCACGGGAAGCAATAGTGTTGTCTGAAGCATGGCAGACTGGAATTACTGAGCACAAGGCATCCTAGGGAACCAACATGTACTAGATCATCCAGGTAGCTGGTCATGGAATGTGTTATCATAGTTCTCCTCCAAATTATCCGTGATCCCATCTAGCTTTGTGTACAGACTTGTTCTTTTACAGCCAGGCGCTCTGGCTAATCACACTCATTGTTTTGGCAGCCCAATTACACAGAGATCAAACAGTACTGCAATCACTGGAGGAACTTTTTTGATGTCTATGATTCCTGGAGAAGCATCAAGAGTATCTTGGACTGGACAGCACTTCACCAGGACAGCATTGTGAAGATAGCTGGGCCAGGGGGCTGGAATGATCCTGACATGGCAAGTAGAGCAACAACCACCTCCCCTGCAGCACCAGCAAAAAAATCCTTTCTTCATGGGGAGGGAGAGAATTGGGGGAAGGGCTTTGATGGGGCCCTAGGATCAGGAATTTGATGAGAGGGGAAAGAGAACTACAGCTACGGAAGGTACCGAGGAAGCACTGTCTCTGTGTAATGCAGCCTCCACAAGCAACGCTAGATCAGAATACAGGTGTGACAGTGGGAGACAGTCTCCGAAGTGCTCATCTCCCACCAGAGGGAAAAACCCTGGGTGCCAGCATTGCAAGGAAGGAATAGCTGCATCCAAAAGCAGATTCTTGAACACTGCCTAGCCAGTTAAGGATCCTTCTTTACTTCCACCAGTGGTTCATCCTCAATTGCCACACTAATCATGCCCTGCCTTTCCCAACCAGCTGGTCCTGCTCCTTGCTTTCAGTCTATCTAACCAGTCCCCAAATAGGGGTCCCACCCTCAGCATCCTGTCATTTACCAGCGCTCAGGTTGCTGGCCCAGTTTCTCTTTGGCAGGCAGCGTTACCAGGCATTTTTGTTTTCTTGTCACAGCTGGTGATTGGAAACTTTGGGTTGAGCTGGGACCAGGCGGTGACTCAGATGGCAATGTGGGCTATTATGGCAGCTCCCCTCTTCATGTCCAACGACCTGCGGCACATTAGTCCTGAGGCCAAGTGGCTGCTCCAGAACAAAGAGGTGATCGCCATCAACCAGGATCCGCTGGGCAAGCAGGGATACCAAATCACCAAGGTACGGCAGGACCAGGCTGGGGGTGCGGTGTGGTGCACAGGCAGCCAGCCTCCTCAGAAAGGGGACAATGGGGACACACGGGCTATAGAGGAGCGCTCAGGGTTTGGGAACAGGAGCCCAGTGAGCCCACTTATTCCTGAAGCCTGCTTAAACAGACAGGCATGAAGACCATCAGTTCTGCCTCCCCTAACATAAACCCTTCATTTATTTTCTCCTTGGCAGGACAAGAACTTTGAGCTGTGGGAGCGGCCCCTGTCTGGCCAAGCCTATGCCGTGGCAGTGCTGAACCAGCAGGAGATTGGGGGACCCCAGAACTTCACCTTCTCCCTCACCTTCCTCGGCAATGGGCTGGCCTGCAACCCAGCGTGCTCCGTCCGGCAGATCCTGCCAGCCAGCAGGGACTGGGGGGTTTACAGCTGGGTCTCCTCCCTGAACGTGGAGGTGAACCCAACAGGCACCGTGCTGCTGAAAGTAGTGGCACTATAGGAGGCACAAAGACAATCTTTTCATAAGCCTCAGACTCTGTCTGACCTTCTTGTCACAAGAAGTCTGTTTCCTTCCTCCAAGCAGGGTGCCTTTGTTCTCTCCTCAGGCATTCACTACTCGTGCTTCTACATGGATTTTGAACCTTCAGCCTAGTGTGACAAATACCCATCACTCCATCACCAAGAGGTAACAGAGAAAGGGGCGCTGCTTTCTCTTCTGTTTACCCTTTCTCTGGCATCTCACCTAACTCCTTCTCCAAGGGGCTAGAAGGGCCCCCAGCAGGGCAGCAACTCCTATTAATGCCCACTGCCACTACCAACCAAAGAAGTGCAAAGGATACGTGCAGCATCTTACAGCTTTCCTCAAGCATTTCAGGGACAATAGGGAAACACACCCTGGCTGCCTTGCTCTTGCTTTGCCAGGCTGGGGCACAGAGTCCAAGAACAAGAAAAGCTGCTCCTACCCCCGCTAAAGAAACCCAACGCTATCCTCAGAGCGTGGACATCTGCATCCACCTTCTGACAGCTCAGGGACTGACCTCAATCACTGCACTTCTTAGCAACTGCTTTCCTGACAGCTGCCTGCTTAGTATAAATGTGATTAAGTATCATGCCTTAGAACTCAGCTTTTGAGGTTTTCTCCTTACCCCAGGAGTCTTCCTCTCACCAGTGGCTGTTATTTCCCTTTAGATGACAAATCCCTTCAGGGGGCCACAGGGATCCCCTTTCTCAGTGAGCTGCCTTCCCAAAATACCTGTGTGCTTGCCTTCCACTGCTGGCAGTAGCCTTTAGGTTGAATAACAGGTCATTCTGAGACAAGAGATGGATAATTAATCACTTGTGCAACCATTATGTACAAGTATTTTCTCTTCTGACTACAACACAATCAGGATATCTTGATTTGTTCTTATTTCTGTGATTAAGCACTTTGATTAAAACATCCCTTAAAAAGGCTAAGCGTTTTCTTAGTTCCACTGTACAGGAGTACAGCATGGTATCTGAAATTAAATCAGGTTTCAGAAAACAAGCCAGTTTGTTCAAGTCACTAAAATCTTGTGAAATTTGTCACAATTCCTACAAACAGCACTCAGTAAAGCTGACATGATGCAGCTATACAGTCCGTCTCATGGGCAAAGGCCAAAGCCACTGCTGCCAACAGTTTAAGCAGCAGGAGTTTGAAAACGCCATCACATCAGCCAGTACTGAATAAGCAAAAATACAAATTCTGTTAGTTTGACAACTGAGTGCTCTCAGTCTCTATGAAGATGTGAAGAGGCATTTCTCCATCCTCCAGCTCTACTTCCACTACACGTTACACTTAAGAGAGCTGTGCATTGTGCTCCCAGCATCTGCTGACAGTGGACTTCCTGCTCACAGGCAGCACACTGCTGCCTCAAGTGGATGACCCCGACAAAGTCCAGGGTAGGAACAGCAGTCAAGACACTGGGGACAGGCAGCTGAGGCCTCTGCCACCATCAGTTTCGGTGTGACAGCATGCACCTGGGGGCATAGGCATGAAGCTGTCCCTCTCCTGTTTCTGAGCTACCATAACACTCACAGCCACTGCACAGGTCACAGCTGAGCTGCAGAACATAACCACCGTCTAATGGTGCAGGTACTAAACCCACTAGCTGCTCCAGGGCCTTTGCCCATGCATTGCCCCTTAGGGTAGTACAACTGTTCCTGTTTGTAAAGAGGAGCCTACAGCCAAGTGCAGGGTCTGTTTGAGGCAGTTTGGATTACTCCGGTCCCTACTGTGTTGAAACAATTGTTGGGTACAAGGAATCTTACCTGCCTCTCCTCTTGGGTAAGACCTTGGAGAGGAAAAAGGCCTACTGAGGCAGCTCTGCTTGTTTGGGTTTTTTTGTTTGTTTGGGTTTTTTTTTTTTGTTTTTGGTTTTGTGGGTTTTGTTTTGTGTTTTTTTTCCAATCACTACTTCATCTAACAATTCAAATTCATCATCACATTCCTCAAATGGAACCACTATAATAGGGACATGAACTGCTTTAAATGAAACAAGCTGCAGAAGTTTAGAGGAGGCTCTTTTCAAAACAGCCTTCTACCATGGAAGCTCATAAATAAGCCAGGAGAAAAGCAGCAGCACAATGCTCGGACAGAAAAGCCACTGGTGCAAAAATCCATCAAAGCCTCAAGCTCTACATTTACTCTAAAACACCTCTTGGTAACACAGTAAGGACATCCCAGCCATCGGCAGGGTTTTTTAAAAAGCCTTCAGATTACAAACTGTTCATTTACTAAGCAGCTTTACAAGCAACACCTTCCTGTTGGGTTGATGTACTTGCAAGTCCTACCCCACCAAGAGAATATACACAAAACCAAGCAATAGATAACTTCCAAATACTTTAATATGGTCCACAACGAGTATGATGGAGCTTAGAACTGGATCACCTGGCCCTGTGAGAAGGAAGAGACAGAGCGAGTTTATTCACCGCTGAACGTCACCACCCTTTCTCAGCCATTCGCGACACACAAACATACCTTTCTCTTCTTGTCTCCTCCCAGTTCAAAGTGCTTGCACCTCTTAATCGCCAGCATCCTTTTGGACCTGCAGTTGGGCTCCATGCACTCCAGCCTCAGCACAATCTTCTTCGTGGTCTTAGCCTGGGAGGAGAGGAGCAGAGCGCATCAATGACCAAAATGTCCACAAGCAGACAAATTGCCGCTCTCAGGAAAAGTTTGTTATCAGCACTCCTGAGGAGTCAGCGGCTTGTTCTCAAAGTGTAAAGAAAAAGACTACCAATGTAGTTCGACTCCCTCCATTAAAAACAAGGCAGCACCTTAAGGACCAGCACCAGGAGTATAGTGGATCTGTACCTTCACAATAAAAGACACTGGCAAAAGCATTCAGTGGGGCAGGGCTGGTCCCCTGCAGGGATCAGCCTCAAAGGAAGAAAGTCTGTGCCAGTGAGCACACCAAGGAACAGGCACTTCTGCAGTGTAGGACAACAGACTGACACTGCTCAGGAGAAGTTCAGCAGAGAGTCGGGCAGAAGAAACACCTGAAAGTAGGATAACTGACAAACTTTCCCCAGAAGGAGCAGTGACACCACGTGCTCAATGCAGACCCACAGGTACTGAGAAGTCAGAATAAAACCAAAAGACTAGAGAGGGAAGAATCCAAAGCTTCGAGGCTACTCTAGTAGCTGGACAGAGCTGTAACCACCAGTTAGAAGCCTCAGCCAGTCACCCATATAATGCTAACTGGGAAGAAACAGAAGTGGGGATGGCAATGTACAGGTGGAGAGTGCCAAACTGCGCAAGCCATACAGCTGCTTTGTGCACCCTGCTTGCAGAAGCATTTTCTGCAAGGTCCCTCCACTTCCTGGCAGAAAGTCAACTTGAAAAACTGCTGTTTAATTTTTTTTCCTTCTTGCTGGAAGACTTCCTGAACGTCTCCAGCAGAACACCAGGGCTTTCCAGCAACGAACCAAATAGCTCTAATAAGTGTAACTAAATAGTTCACACAAAAAATATAACAAATCAGCCCATCAGGTTTTGCTTTGCTGATGTAAATACCACAGATTTTGCTTCCTTCAACTCCTTGGCAAGGAGGTACATGGAGACAGAGGGAAAACATGCTGCAAGACTACAGTCCCAGGTACCCACACTGAAGAGAAAGGATAACAGAAACAGGTTTCTGCAACTCATCTGTAACAGAATGCACAGATGCCCTTCCACTGCTGCTTTGAGATGCTCAGGAAAGGCCTGACACAGCATTTACTGGCTCAGCAATATGGATTTCCCTGGAGACAGCAGACTGCAAAACAACAACGTTGTGTTCTGCAGTATCCCCAGGAGTTGCACACGCTTTGCTTCTATCATACCCTTGTCAGTGAAGGCAGCCTCACAAACCTGGCAAAAAGTTTCAGTGATAAAATACTGACACATCAAGAAGATAGGGAATGCAAGCAGCAGGCTCCCTTCCCCTTCGCCATACTCTTCCCCTTTGGCAAGCAATGAGAAAACACTCCTTTCATTAAAAGCATCACTTCCAATAAGACCCTGCTCCCCTACAGCATCAAGTCTCCCTGCAGAACTTGCTCTGCAAACACATGCTACATCGCTCCTGCAAAAAAAGGAGCACCTACATGAGACAGGAGCAGCAAGGAAGACAAGCAGATGTGGAACTTACACTCCCCAGACAGCACTACCAGCACAGAGCTGCCATAACAAACCTTGAGCACAGGACCACAAGGCTGCAGGAGGCTTAAGTGTCCCTCTTCAGCTAGACATGTGGATTGCCAAGAAGGTTTCAGGTCCTCCTTCCAGGAGCAGCACTCACCTTCTTACGGAAAATGGGCTTTGTCTGGCCGCCATAGCCACTTTGCTTCCTATCGTAGCGTCTTTTTCCTACAGGAGGAAATGGCTCTGTTTAGGCAACAACTCAAGACATGTTACAAGTACAACTAGCACTCTTACCAAACCCTAGCAGATCTCAGCCTGCAGCTCCACAACCGATCAGAAGCAAATGCCCCTTCTCCCACAGCCACATCCTCGGCCCACAGCCATCACCCACGACCACCCGGGCCCCACTCAGCTCCCCGCGGGCCGTGCCCCAGAGACCCCGCAGTGCAGCCGTCCCTACCCTGGGCGTAGAGGGACTCCTTCCCCTTCTTGTACTGGGTGACTTTGTGCGGCTGGTGCTTGCCGCATTTCTTGCAGTACGTCCGACGGGTTTTCGGGACGTTCACCTGGAGGGACAGGGAGAAGTCGGTCAGCACAGCAGCCGCGCCGGGAGCTGGAGAAACGCCACGCCACGCCACGCCGCGCTCCGGGGGCTCCCTCGCCCCGGCACTGCCGAGCGCAGCCCGGCCGCGCTTCCCCTCCCCTCGGGGAGGCCCTGCACCACCATCCCGGGCCTACGGCCTCCCCTCGCCGCCCTGCCCCAGCCTAGCTGCCGGCCGAGCTCCCACTGCAGCGGCCGGCGCCTCGGGCGGGCGGAGCGAGCCGCCTCCGGGGCAGATGGCAGCAGATAGAGTCGGACGCACAGGCCGCTGCCGCCAGCACTCACCATCTTGCCGTCCGCCGCCCGAAGAGAAGGAACGCCCCGGAAGCGGAAGCAGATGGGAGCGGGGAACCATAGAGCGGGGCGTGCAGCGCCCCCTGGCGGTCGGAGGAGAGAAGGGCGGGGGGCACTGGGGGCTGCGGGAGTCGGGGGGGGGGGGGGGGGGGGGTACGGGGGTGGGGGGGGGNTGCACAGGGACCAGGAGGTGGGGAGCAGGCCGGGCAGGCCGCAGGAACATGGCGCTGTCCCCAGTCTGCCCCAGCCCCGGCCCTGCACCCCGGTCCGCACCTCCCGGCGCAGCACCCCTGGCGCCATGACCAGGCCTCTCGGTGCAGGGCAGGCCCTGCCGGCGGCCGGAGCTCTCGTGGCCCCACGGAGGTGGCCTGGCAGTCTCCAGGAGGAAACACAGCTGCTGCTTTTGAGTCAGAAACCAAAAAAAAGGGGAACTGAAAGGGTGGGGGTGGCCGGCCCCGTCCTTCCTCCCCGCGCGGCCGACCCTGCCGTGCCTCCCGCCTCCCTGCCGCCACAGCCACCCCGACCCGCCGGGCTGGGCCGCTCGGGCGGGCGCGGGGCAGTGAGCGCAGCGGGACCCCGTCCGGCCGGAGCGGTGGTGGGAGGGCTCGGTGAGTGCGGCGGGGCGCGGGCGGGCCGGGGGAGCTGTGTCCTGGCACCGCATGGCGCGGGGAGCACGAGGGTGGCGGCATCCCTGTTAACGTCGCTGGGGTTAGCCATGGCGGCGGGAGGCGGGAGCCGCCATGTGGCGCCTGCTCATGGCCTCGCACCTTTGCTCACCTCCTCGGCTGTGCCGGGGGCCATGGCACCTGCCGGGAGCAAGAGAGCCATCCCGGGCACATGCTGCCAAGCTGCGGGTGAGCCGAGCTGGGGAGGGTCAGCCCTGTCCCGCAGCCTAGCCAGCTCTGAGCAGGCGGCATCTGACCGGTGGTGGGACAGCTGCCATGGGGCCACAGTGCTGGGGGCCGCGTGGTGCAGCAGAGCAGGGCGCCAGGGGGTGTGTGTGTGCGCGCGTGTGTGCCACGGGCTGTGGGGGTGCACTGGAGCAGGGGGTCAGGTTGGTGCGTGGGTGCCAGGGACCCCAGGGGTGCTCCAGAGCAGGGGGTCGGGGTGCTGACAGTGCCTTTGACCACTCCTTGCTTGTGCTTTTTGCTGTGGGCGCTGCTGGGGCGTAGCTCTGGGTTTGTTCCCAAGTCTCTCCCTTGCGGAAGATTCCCTCCTCTGTCCTTCCCACCCTTCATTTTTGGCAGCCTCCAGGCTGCACCTGAAACACAGGGGCTGTGAAGTTTGTCATTCCCAGATAACCCATCGCCCTTCCCACTTGTCCTGAGCATGCCAGCCCCCCACCAGTCCCCCACCAACCAGCAGTGGCAGGCAGGGTCGGCTCCTTAGCAGGACACGGGCAGGGGCCAGGGAGCCTCCCTGCAGGGGGGTGGCCCTGGGACCATGTTGGGGCACAGTGTCCGGTGCATGGGCCCTGTGGTGGTGTCAGAGCACGCTTGGCTGAGGTGTGACAATCACAGGAAGTCACATTAGCTGGGGGGGACGACACACAGGACATGCATCCACCCACCCACTCGCCACCTCTGTTGTCACAGCACGGCAGCGATGGCTGGCTGCGGGGGTGAGTCCCGTGGGGCACCCACCACCCCAAAGGACAGGCAGGGACAAAGCAAGGCTGTTGGCAGTGACAGGGAGTCTGTGCCATGCTGGGGCAGAACGGCCCTCTGAGATTCTCATCGTTCTTCATTCTTTCCTCTCTGGTGACACTGTCCCAGAGGACACAGCGAGGACGTGTCCCATCTGCCTGGCACTGCTGGCGGTGACCCAGCTGCTGTGACTCAAGGTAAAGCTTCTGGGGACCCAGCACTGCTGTCGGGATGGGCTGAGCCGGGGTCCGCTCTGCTCAGCCCCCGTGTCTGTGCCGCAGGTGCAATGGGAGCCCGCCTGCTCTTGGGACAGAGGACATTTTATAGCTAGGGAAACTGAGACACTGGGCTACAGGGGGCTGTTGGGGTCGCTCTGGGTCTGCCCACCACCCCACCAGAAGTCTGGGGTCAGTGGCCACCGCAGCCACCCGCCCTGTCCCGAGCAGGGACCCCAGCTCCTTCCTCCCCAGGCCTGGATCATCTAGTGAAGGCTGCTGTTTTTTCTAAAACACTCTGATGACTCATTTTTTAAGGGTTTGTTGTTGTTTTTTTTTTTTAACCACCCAAACAAGCCATAAAGGCCTGAGCCATGAGGGCCACAAGGGCAGGGAAGGGGGGAACCTGGGAGGGGGTAACCCTGATTGTCCTCAGCCTCTCTGGGTACAGCCACTGCAGTGGGGCAGGGTCAGGATTGCAGCAGCAGGACCTGTGCAGGGAGGGGCTGGGCATGGCCAGCAGATGGGGGGATGCCCCTGGGGCATGCCCTGGAGAGAGGCACAGCCGGTAGCAGGGGCACTTGACTCCTGACTCTGACCCGCTTCTGAGCCTCCTCCTCCGGATGAGATGGGCTACGGGCAGCAGGGGAGGGAAACAGCTTCTTCCAGGTTGCCCTCCAAAGCTGCGTTTGTAGGAGAAAAAGGAACAAGTTGGAGGTGGACAGGGAGCAGAGCATGTAGGTGGTCGGGGCAGGAGACATGGAGGAGGGGGGATCACAGTTCAGCAGTGGCTCCACATAGCTTATCAGCTCCCTGTTGGGTCCAGGCTGGAGTCAGGTGTTGGTTACAGCCCTCAGAGGAGGAGAAGCCCACAGCTCCAGCTGTGCAGCTGTGTGGGGTGCTGGAACCATCTGGGTGTCACAGTGCCTGGGTGCAGCATGGAGGGGCACAGGGCAAGATGGACGGGCTGCTCCAAGAGATGGGCCAGGACAGATTTCCAGCCCCTGTGAAGGCAGGGCAGCAGTGGGATGCAGGACTCTCCTCTGAACGCTTTCCTGCCTGTCCTTGGAGAGGCTCAGGAGGAGAGCTTTCCTGAGGAGGGCTGGGGGAATTTAACCCCTCTGGTTGCTGGCTGGAGGCAGCCCTTTGAGCCTGGCCTCCGGCGAGCACTGCTCACCAGGGAGGAAAGGGGGTTGAGAACTGTCCCTGCACTCCTGCAGGCTCCATGAATGCAGAGGGGAAGGATGACTTTAGGGCTGCTTTGTGCTCGGCAGCACGGCACTGCAGCTATTTGGGGCCAGGACCTACCCACAGCTTCATAGGGACTGACCTCCCATGGCCGTCCCTTGCACACTGCCAAGTCAGCACGTCCCCGGCACAAAGCGCCTGCGGTGCAGCAGGAGGAAACAGCCCACATAAACACACACACATGAAGTTGGAGGGGAGGAGGGAGCCTGCTGGGTGTCACTGCTCAGGCTCTGCGCTCCTCCCCAGGGCTACGCTTCTCACAACCTCCCCAGCTCCCTCCCTCTCCAGCCGTCTATGTCCGTCTGCATACCCAGGAGGCCCCTCCAGCATTCAGCGGGAGCCAAAACCAGCTGGGTGGTGGCTTGGTTTGCAGCCTGACGTCAGAGAGGGGACGAGAGAAGGAGAGGTCACATCGCAAATACCCCATACTGACCTGCCTGCACACCTCTGCAGCTGATTCCCCCCGTGGGGGGTCCCAGCAACCCCTGGCTGCCCCTCAGGCAGGGGGAGAGTGCACCTGAGCAAGGTTCCGTGGTGGGCAGGTTTTCAGCTCAGCAAGTGCCGTGGTGCTGTTGTCCTGCCCACAGCAACCCGGAGAGCACGGTGCAGAGGAGGCCGGGGAGGGCAACATGGCCAGTGTCATCCTGGAGAGCATCTTCTTGAAGCGGTCACAGCAGAAGAAGAAAACGTCTCCCCTCAACTTCAAGAAGCGCCTGTTCCTGTTGACGGAGAGCAAGCTGTCCTACTACGAATATGACTTTGAGCGGGGGGTGAGTCGGTGGCCCCAGGGCCACAGGGGCTGTGCCATGGCAGTGCCCATGGGTCACCAGTTGTCCCTTGCCAGCACCCAGCCCAAGGGGTGGTTGGGCAAAGATGATGGTTGGCTCTAGTTTCCCAGGGTCTCCCCCTTGGTGATTGTTCAAACCAACCCCATCTCTTGCAGCGCCGGGGCAGCAAGAAGGGCTCAGTGGACATTGAGAAGATCACCTGTGTGGAGACGGTGGTGCCTGAAAACAACCCTCCCCCTGAGCGGCAGGTCCCGGTGAGGAAGGTCCCGGTATCTCCGCTTGTTGTCTCCCTGTCCCCTCACTGGGGAAGTAGGGAAGAGTTACCCTGCCCTGGGGTGGTGGGAATGGGGGACAGCTCTGCTTGGCATAGGGGGCTCTGCACCCATATCCTGTACCATACCAGGGGTCTGGCTTGATGCAGGGCAGGGGGAGCAGGGGGATGCCAAAGGCTGTGGGTCCCAGGGGAGATGCCAGCAGCCAAGTAGCAGGATGCCAGCATCTGTCTCTGCCTCTCTATTCCAGAGGAAAGGAGAGGATTACAACAACATGGAGCAGATCTCAATCATCGAACGGTTCCCCTACCCCTTCCAGGTGAGTCCTCACTGCACCCCCTTTGCTGGTCTGCTCTGCCTGGCTGCAGGGTGATGGAGGGAGGACCCCTGAGGGGCCTGAGGCCAAACACAGTATTGGTGCCACAGCGCCAGGTGTCACTCAGCCATTTGGGGATGCCCTGCTGCTGCCTGTGCCTGTGGGGCAGGCAGGTGAGCCTCTGCGAGCCCCAGGGAATTGGACAGCTCTATTTAAGGGGGCTGCTTAGATGGAAACCTGCTTCTGCACTGTCCTGCCCCTTTCATTCCCCTGGCCGATGCCGGCAGGATGCTGTCTGCCGGCTGCCCACTCAGCCCCCAACCCAGCTGCCTGCCCCTGCTGGCACCCAGCGCGGCCCCCAACACACCGAAAGTCAGAGAAGGAAGTGGAAAGTCTCGGGGGAGGGGGCTTATTTATAACCTCTCTGTCATGGTCCTGCGAGCACCGTGCGGGGCCAGCACACCAGCACGGCTTGTACTCTGCACGGGCTGCTCAGGGTGGCCACAAGCCTCGGCTCCTCCCCGTTCTCCCCGGGAGACCCCTGGCTGGGGCACTGAGGCATGTGGTCCTACAGGTGGTATATGACGAAGGGCCCCTCTACGTCTTCTCCCCGACAGAGGAATTGCGCAAACGCTGGATCCATCAGCTGAAGAGCGGTGAGTTTGGGGGCTCTGTGGCTCCCTCGGCAAACTAACATAAGCAATTGGCTGTGCGTGCGGCACAACCCAGAGCGCTGGGTTTCCGGGGGCTCGCTATCTCGTGGTTACGTTATCCTATGTCTACGGAAGAGTGAGTGCTGATCAGAAACTTCTCCCGTGACAAGCGCACTCATAAGGCCATGCCCCCACATGCACGCTCCCTAACATCCCTGAGGTGACACCAGCTGCTCCTGCCCCGAGGAGGTGGACACTCACCTCTGTCACCTTCTGACTTCTGCAGCACCGCAGCCACCTTGGCTGAGGCTTCTTGCCCTCTCACAAGCCTGCTCCAAATTAGCTCAGGCAGACTCAGAAGTTACTGAGGGCAAGAGGAAATAGCAGATGTGGTCACGCAGCTGTACTGGCATGCAAGGCGAGGGTAGAGCCCCCAGTGCTTTAGGACACACGGGCAAAAAGCCGGCTGGAAGCCAGGGAGCGTCTCTCCCAACCCACCCCGAGCCTTGCTCGGTGCTACTGAGCTAATGCTCAGCTGCATGGGTGCTACCTCCTTGAGCTGAGAGCATGTTGCAGCAGCACTGCGCAGAGGGGCTTGGGTGCTTGCAGTTGGCTGAAATATGCTGGAGCTGCCCGTATGTGTCTCTTGGTGCATGTGTATCTTTCTGTGGCTTTGTGCTGGTTGGGCGAGATTAGCTGCTCAAACTGACACAGGGAAGTTTGCCCGAGCAAGGCGGAAGCAGAGCAGAGAAGATAACGGGGAAGTTGGTTATTTCACGAGAGCCCTGCTGCTCTGCCCGGCAGGGAGCCAGCCCTCTCCCCACTTCCCTGCTACGGGAGGGGGGTTGCTATGGCAGCTGAAGCCAGTCTAAAATCCACGAGGAAAAGGGGAGAGAAAATGCTGGCCTTTTGCTGCTGGGATGCCCTCATCCTGCTCCACCAAAGCAGGGGTTGTCTGCACCCCGCGGAGCTGTTTTGGGCCAGCACCATGCTGCGGTGGTGTTTAGGCACATCCAGTTGTCCCTCTAGCTTGGGGTGAAGTACGAGGAAGCCGGTCAGCACCTGCCTGGCAAGGGAAGTCTTTGAGCAGGCAGGGGGTGGTGGCAGTGCCTTGCTCTCCCCGTGGACAAGCCAGGCACAGCACTGGCCTCCCTCCCTGCTTCTGAAAAAAAGGGTTCAAAAGAGCTGCGAAACATGGGCCTCAGCAGCCCGGGGGATGGCTGGACCTTTTTGGCTGGCTGGAGGGCTGGTCACAGCAGGACCTGGTGCTCCAAGCATCCTCATGTCCCTTTGCCCAGCTGCTGAAGACCTTTTAATAAAATCTCAGAGGAAAGGCCTGGCCCTCTTCGAGCTAGGGATCTCGTGGCAGAAGGTTTGCATAGCCGCAGCACTGAAACACAAGCAATGAGCTGAGGGAAACCCAAACAGCAGGGCCACATGTGATTGTGTATCAGTAGCACAGCAGAGAGTGAAATGATTTAATGGGGCTGATCATCTGCATTCAGGGAGCAGACGGCTCTCCACAGTGGGCTCCCAGGTCACACATATCTCCCCTCCTCTGCTACAGTGATCCGATACAACAGCGACCTGGTACAGAAGTATCACCCCTGCTTCTGGATCGATGGCCAGTATCTGTGCTGCTCCCAGACAGCCAAGAACGCCATGGGCTGCCAGATCCTGGAGAGCAGGAACGGCAGTAAGACACTGGGCACCCTCCCCTGCCCCGTCCCCAGCCCCTGGGGACAACTGCAGCATGACACCAGGGATCACTTCTCACCTTAGTCCCTTTTCTGTTCTGAAGGTTTAAAAGTTGGGCGGTCACATCGCAAGACAAAGAAGCCTCTTCCCCCCACTCCCGAGGAGGACCAGGTAGGGGCCGGCATCGGCATGTGGGTTTGCTCCAAGGTGTTTAAGGAAAGGTCTACCTGGGAAAAGCCAACACATTCAATGACTGTCAGGGCATTGCTCAGAGGTGCATAGGCCAGAGCTGTGCTCTGGAGAGGGATGTCAAGACGGTGCCCTAAGGGAGAAGGAGCTTGAACCAGAGGATGGAGCCCAAAGGCCTGGAGGAAAGTCAAATGATCTCACCCCGAGGGTGCACAGCGGGAGCTGGGAGGATAGAGAAGCCCTGATACAGGGTGGAGAAGTCACAGGTTAAGCCAAAAGGTAGAGAGAAAACACTTACTTTTTGTGAGGACGGGTCTCCAAGGAGGAAATGTTGCAATAAAAAGCACTGGGGGGGAATAGGTTTCCTGGTGGAGATACATATGGGAGCTGAGACGAATGCTGCGCTGACCTGGCCTGAGCCCACTGTCCTGCCAGGCCTGGGGAGGGTCTCACCTGGGAAACAGTGTGTCTGCCAGCCTCACAATGTCCCACACTCTCCCTTGCTCTGGGGAAGATGGTGATGAAGCCCCTGCCCCCTCAGCCAGCCCCCAGCGCAGCAGGTGAGATGAAGAAGGTGGTGGCCCTCTACAACTACCTGCCGATGAACGCGCAGGACCTGCAACTGCAGAAGGGTGAGGAGTACTTCATCCTGGAGGAAAGCCACCTGCCCTGGTGGAAAGCCCGTGACAAGAATGGGTAAGAGCTCCCACTACCCATGGCACTCGCCCCTCAACGGTTCCCTCTCCTGGTGCCAAGGCACTGGTGGTCAAACACACCTCTTGAGCATCATGGGGGTTAGGACAGGCTGCCTGTGCCTGCTTGCAGGCTCCCGTGTGGGATGGCACATGAGGAGGGTGCGGGAGACTGAAGCAGGCTGTGGTATCAGCTCTCCCCAAGCATGAACCCAAATGGGTTTGCGCTAAGGTTTTCGAGCAGCCTTCTGGGACAGGAACCTGCTTTCCCCTTTGCCTCCTCCATCACTGTGTGACCAGCCTCTTTTCTCCTGCAGGAGGGAAGGATACATCCCCAGCAACTATGTCACTGAAACCAGCAATTCCCTGGAGATCTTTGAGTGAGTAAGAGAAGGCGCAGGGACGTGGCAAGTTGTGCTTGGTCAGAGACTTTTTACATTCAGTCCTGCTAACCCATGCTGCCTGCGAGCCCAGTCTGGCTGGGTCACTCTCCCTCTTGCACACCCTTCAAGAGCCTCTGGCCCCATGACAGCCATCCCTGCCCTGCTCCCTGCACCTCCTGTCCTGGCTGGGCCTGGGTCAGAGCAAGCTGGGGACAGCGGTTGGCTGCGGTGATCTCCCTGACAGCTGTGTCCCTGTTCCAGGTGGTACTCAAAGAATATTACTCGGAGCCAAGCGGAGCAACTGCTGAAACAGGAGGTAAGCATTGACTCCCAGGGCTGGGTCCTTTCTGCACACCAGCCCTCCGTGGGCTGCTGTCATGTTGTGTCCAGCACGGGACCAACTCTAGCTTGCACTGGGAGGGGAGTGTCACCCCAACAGCCCCAGGAGCCATCTCTACCCCTGTGTGACCTCCTCCTGGCAGGCACTTCAGGAGGTGGCTCCCCGGGCAGGGACTGGAAGTAGGACTCCTTTGACTTACTGCATCCTCTCCAGCCATGCTGTGATCTTTTCACTCATTTTAAGTCTTGCCTGTTCCAGTCACACATCCCCACAACCACCCCGTCCCCTTTCCCCTTCCTGTTTTAGGGTAAGGAAGGAGGCTTCATTGTCCGAGACTCCACCAGCAAGACAGGGAAATACACTGTCTCCGTCTATTCCAAGTCCTCTGTGTAAGTGGATCCAAGAACAGCTTGTTCCTACCTCAGAGGGCCCCTCCAGGCATCCCTCACTCTCTGCCTGTCCTTCCCATGCCACTGACCCCATGTACTGTCTCTCCAGAGACCCCCAAGGCACAATCCGCCATTACGTTGTATGCTGCACCCCCCAGAATCAGTATTACCTGGCAGAAAAGCACCTGTTCAACACCATCCCGGAGCTCATCACGTACCATCAGCACAACTCTGCCGGTGAGTGCTTGGGAGACAGAGTGAGGCCAGCAGTGTTTTTACCGACGCAACAATATCCTCACCTTCACATGCTGAAGGCAGGAGGCTTATGTTCCCTGTTGGAACGTGGCAGGTAAGCATGATGTGGCAATCTACCTTTTTGTGTTTCAGGGCTCATATCCAGACTGAAGTACCCCGTGTCTCCACACCAGAAGAGTGCTCCTTCTACAGCTGGCCTTGGCTACGGTAAGCTGGCCTGGGCTACCTCACAGTTCCCTGGTTGCAGGGCCGATCTCTACCAGCAGTAACTTTCTGGGCCTAGGATCCTGGCTGTCCCATGGCAGCAGGGTTCACAGCCTTCCCAGGAATCAATTCGCAGCCCTCACTGGGTCTCTGGTGACAGTACTGACCAAGAGATGCCACAAGCTATTTTGCTTCCCATCCCCTGAGGAACAGGTCTCAGATTTTGTGGATTTTTTGGGATGGTTTTTCAGGCAGCATATGCTCGTGAGCTCTTCTTGGGCTTGCTAGATCAGATGACTTGGAGCACCCTGCAGGGACGTCACCTGCACCTCCATTACACTCCCACTCTCTGTCCTAGGGTCGTGGGAGATTGACCCGAAGGATCTGACCTTCCTGAAGGAACTGGGGACGGGACAGTTCGGCGTGGTGAAGTATGGGAAATGGAGAGGCCAGTACAACGTTGCTATCAAGATGATCAGGGAGGGCTCCATGTCAGAGGATGAGTTTATCGATGAAGCCAAAGTCATGATGTAAGTGGTGAGCAGCCTGCAGGTCAGTGCTGGATATGCCTTGCCAGAATGGCTGCACTCCTGGGTGATGTGGAGGGACAGTCTCAGGCAGCCTCACACACTGCAAAATGCATCTGAGAACCTGCTGCCTTTGTGCTGATTCCCCAGTGAGTTTTCCACCATCGGCTGGGCCAGGAACACCTTGCCGTCCCAAACTCTCTTTATTCACAGGTGCTTCTTTTGCTGCTTGGCCTTCTAGATGCTCAGAATTGCCCTTCTTATCCCCAACACAGGAACCTGTCTCATGAGAAGCTGGTGCAGCTCTATGGGGTCTGCACCAAGCAGCGTCCCATCTTCATCATCACCGAGTACATGGCCAACGGCTGTCTCCTGAATTTCCTGAGGGAAACTCGGCGGCGGTTCCAGCCTGCTGAACTGCTGGAGATGTGCAAGGATGTCTGTGAAGCTATGGAGTACCTGGAATCGAAGCAGTTCCTGCACCGAGACCTGGTAGGGCTGTGGCTGAAGGACACATCTCCAGCTCAGCAACAGCCACAGCTAGACAGGGTCCAGATAGTTCATCAACATGAGAGGCAGCTCTGCAGCCTTCTCTGTAGAACATTTCTCTAACCTTCCCTACCCACCTGAGTGGTGGTGGGGGGGGATGCTCTGAAGTCACTGCTATGCAGTGAGTTAGCAGAGATTGCAGAAAGGGCAGTTTTCCAGGGGATGGGAAATGCATTTGTGGCTAGGGCAGGGTTTGTGTTAGGCAGCACAGGCAGCATTGCTGGCTCAGACGTGAAAAGGGACCTTTCGATCCCGTGAAAAGCTGAGCCTGCAGTTTGTCAGGCCAGGCCAGGACTGGCACTTCCAGCTTGCAGTCCTGCTAGCTGCCATATCTGATCTCCTCGTGGTGCTACTTTGTTCAGGCAAAACCCACCAGGGAAGACGCCCCTCTGTAGATAAAAAGGATGACTGGAGGCCTCTCTTGCTATCTTTGCTGAGGACTTTGTAGCTTACCCCGATCCAGGTGAACTTGCAGGACAAAGTGAGGCAAAGTGTTAAGTGAGTGGGGGCAAGATTAAGTTCCATATGGTACAGGGAGATGGGAGAGGCAGGAGCAGGTAGGAGTGACTGCTTCCATCTCTCCATCCACAGGCTGCTCGCAACTGTTTGGTGAATGACCAAGGAATTGTGAAAGTATCAGATTTTGGCCTTTCCAGGTCTGGTAGATACACCTATGTCACCCTCCTGTCTCAATCCCCCATCTCCTCCTTCAGTCTCTTCTGCACTTTGGTCTTTCTCCCCACCATCCTCCAGCTCTGCTTTTTTCTCTGTCTTCTCCTGTCTTCCCACTTCATCTATCTGGCTCAACCTCCTGCCTCTCAGCTTTCCAGCATCCCTTTCTTACTTCCCCCATCCCTTTTCCCCCTCTCTTTGCTTCTTTGTTCCCCTGTCTCTGGTCTCCTGGCTGCAGCTTTCTCTCCACATCCCTTTTTTGCTGTGCTTCTGCGTCACCCTATCCCTTCCCAAGTCTTGACTAGCATATACTTGTTTGCAAAGGTACGTTTTTGCCTGTTGCCGAGTGCAACCTTTGGTCACTCTGAGAGCTGTCAATTCCTTTTGGGCTTTGTCAGTTTCGTAGAGGAGTGACATTTGAAATCCGAGACAGGCACTCTGATCCATTTATCTGCTGCAGGTATGTTCTAGATGACGAATATACAAGCTCCATGGGGTCAAAGTTTCCAGTGCGGTGGTCTCCCCCTGAAGTGCTTCTGTACAGCAAGTTCAGCAGCAAGTCTGACGTCTGGGCTTTTGGTAAGAGCATGGCACTAATGACTTGGAGGTCGGGAGGAGAGGGTGCCCCAACACCAGTGAGCTCCTCTGCAAACCAGCTGCAGGCCCGGGCGCTCCCATGCCATGAACTGTCCCTGCCATTTCCTGTAACAGGCGTTCTGATGTGGGAAGTTTACTCTCTGGGAAAGATGCCTTATGAGAGGTTTAATAACAGCGAGACAACAGAACACGTCATCCAAGGCCTGCGCCTCTACCGGCCGCAGCAGGCCTCGGAGCGGGTCTATGCCATCATGTACAGCTGCTGGCACGAGGTAAGTTGCTCTCACCCTCGGAGACCATCCCCAGCTGCCCTGGGGGGGCTGACGGGGCTCTGCGGCTCCCCCGGGCTGCGGGGAGTGGTGGGGTGGCCGGCAGGCTCCAGCAGGGCTCCCCACTCTCGCACGGCAGAAGGCGGAGGAGCGCCCCACCTTCACCGCGCTGCTGGGCAGCATCCTGGACATCACGGACGAGGAGCCCTGACCCCGGGCTGGGCCGGCCCGGCCCGCTGACCCCCGCCAGCTGCTGCTGGCTGGTATGACTGGGCTGGCACTGCCCCACCGCCCGCCGGGAGGGACCTGCGCTCCGGACGATACCTCAGCACTGCGGTCACGGACACGGCGCTTGCCACCCCCCTGGGCTAACCGCGGCCCGCGGGGCCGCCACCGCAGCCCCTGTCACCGGCAGGGCCCCTCACAGCCAAGGACAGAGGCGGGGCCGCGGGGCCGGCCAGCCCCCGTGCGCCGGGCCGGGCCTGTGCACACAATAAACGGTTCCCAACGCCGAGGCCTCCCCGGCTGCCGCCGCGCACCGGCACCGCCCCGCCGCCAGGGGGCGCGGCGGCGGGCGGGCGAGCGAGCATGCGCAGTGCGGGCGGAAGGGGCGGGCGGGGCGCATGCGCGGCGGCGGCGGCGCGGCGCGGCACGGCACGTGAAGGTCGCGGCGCGGCGGTACCGGTAATACCGGCGGTACCGGTAGAGGGATGGACGCGCCCTCCGCCGCCGGGCTGGGTGGCGCCGACCCTCAGCTCCAGCGGTTCATCGAGGTGGAGACGCAGAAGCAGCGCTTCCAGCAGCTGGTGCACCAAATGACCGAGCTCTGCTGGGTACGGGCGGCCCGTGGGCTCCGGTGACCGGGGCGGCGGGAGGGAGGGAGGCAGCGGGAAGGGTGGGGGCGAGTCGCGGTGGTGGGACAGGCGGGCTGGGACGGCGCGCTGACCCTTGCCCCCAGGGGGAGGAGGGAAATGTGGACAAAATGGAGCCGCCGTGGGAGCAGTCCCAGCCCCGGTGAGCCCGGGGGCGGGGGAGAGTCTCACGGGAAGGGCGGGCTCGGGCCGGGAAGAGCCGGGGGCGGGGGCTGGATGCGCCCGAGAGGATGAGGCTGCCGATGGGGGATGACGCCGGTGCGCCCGAGGGCTGGAGAAGCCCGGGGGGCACGTCCCCGGTGTGGGGGGGCGGGCGGGGGGGGTGCCGGGCCGCGGTACCCCCGGGACCAACGGGCCCCCCGCTGTGTGCAGGAGAAGTGCATGGACAAGCCGGGTCCAAAGCTGGACAGCCGGGCCGAGACGTGTTTCGTGAACTGCGTGGAGCGCTTCATCGACACCAGCCAGTTCATCCTGAACCGGCTGGAGCAGACGCAGAAGTCCAAGTCGGCCTTCTCGGAGAGCCTGTCCGACTGAGCGGGACCCGCGCCCGGGGGACACCGGCCAGCCCCCCACCAGGCCGGGCCCTCCGCCACCTGGTCACTCTGCTGCCTGAATGAGCCAGGATCAGCTCTGGGGTTTTGGATTTGATTAAGTGCCAGTCTCGGGGAAGTTGCAGCCAGATGAGAGCCCAGGACAGAGGCACGGTCGCTCCTCCGCGGGGTGACGTGCTGCTCGCGGGCCAGCAGACGTCTTTGTGCTGGGACTCCGGGGCTACCGATGCTATGCAGGGAGCGTTTACGACGCACCCGCTCAGCTGAATGGAGGGGTGGTGACACTTGCATCAGGGGGTGCTCCCAGCGCTGATGTGAATCTTGGCTCTGGGCAAGGCCAGCCTGCAACTGCTGTCGTCAACAATGCTGCGCAAAACAAACCCTCCTGGGTAGATGCTAACGAGCCCTGCAGGCACCATCGCTGTGCAGGGCGGCACAGGTACCCTGAGAGAGAAGAGCTTGTTGGGCACAGTGATCATCCCAGGCAGTCACTACTGGAAAATACTTTCAGGCTCCCATAGGTAAATCATTCATGTGGCCAAGTGACAAATTTTCAAACTGCAGCACAACTCTGTCAATACTGACTGGCTCCATTAACTGCTTTCCCCTGGTCAATGTAATAAATATTAACTGGGTCGATTTTTAACATGAGATTCTCCTTTGTTCAGGCAGATGACCACTGAGAATTGAAAAATGTCACCTTCTTGTCACTCCCCCTCCTTCCCAATGATCCTGTTTATTGTGAAATTAGTAGGGAGGGGGCATAATTGTCTTCTGGCTAGAAGGTCTGCTCTGAATTCTGATTTGTTTCTCAATTAATTTGGTCCCATGAATCAAACTTGTTTCTGGGAGAGGCTGTGGCCTCCTCTTCCCCAAAGGGTTAACAACTGCTGTCCTCTAAAGGAGTAGTTTCTTTAGAGAGGCTAAATGCAGGAAATAAGTAACCAGCTACTGTATAACCTCGTGCACCTTCACCTGTGGAGATCACTGGAGGGAGGCCTGTGGCTGTGTCTTCTGGATCTCTGCCCCCAGGACACAGAGAGGAGCTTCTAACTGGAAAAACAACAAACTACTGATCCGCTCTCTGGAAAGGCAGCGTAGCATTTCAGCAGTGTTTACGTACAGTGCGGCTCTGGGAAGCCTGGAGTGACCCACCGCCAGTGGCTTGGAGCTCTATACAGGAACATGGTAGAGCAGTTCGGCACATGTCCATTTGCAGCGGGTGGCGGGACAGGGCATGTGAGTGCCTAACACGGGTGGCTTGTAACCAGCGGCCTTCCTGGGAACGAATTCAGGATGTGTTAAACAGAGCTATGCAGATATAAACCCATGTAAATGAGGACACAGCTGTCTAGTTATCGTTCAGAAACTTACCTCAGTAGCTAAGAACTCTTAGGTCACTCCTGTTCCCACAGTAAACGATTCCCTCTCCTGTCCCTATCTTGAGTTTCTCTCAAGCATCTGCACGGTTCTTCCTACCCCTGTAATCCTTCATGCCTTTCAGTGCTGGCCCAGCTCTCGGTACAAATGTATCACTAGCCACTTGGTAACTGAACAAATTGATTTTTAATAGAATACAGTGAGCAGGTCCTTCGTCAGCCTGCACTGCAGAGGTTGGTCCCTCTGTAAAAGCCACAGCAGCACATGGCAGCACCACTGAAGTTTTCCAGTTTTGGCTGTATTCTGTTCTTGGATGTGAATCTGTAAATAAATTCTAGCAGAGTGAGCAAAACAAGTACTTGACAGAGGAATTTTTGAATATTCTGGGTATGTCATATTTAAAGCCAGACATTCATCTTCTCTCCGTGTAATCTTAGCACCATGTTAGATTATTTTGTAACTGTTAGTCTTCTAAATATATGTTTGAAAAATGCTGTGGGGCCTCCCCAAATGCATGGTCTTTGCATTCAGTAAGGGTTAGCACTGTGTTAGTGCTGCAGGCCTCTGCGCAGCCGAAGCCTCTGTCCTGATGAGGGCAGATCAATTCTTCATGTAAGAGAACAGTGAAGAGGCACTGGACCCCAGGAACTGAGCTGTTCCCAGGGCTCCTGTCTGCAGGCTGCTGTCCCTGTCAGCCTCCTGGCAGTGGCCGGTCACCCATCTTGCACCTGGGGCAGGTAGATGGTAACTGCCAACTCCTGCTTGTGCAGCAGTAGCTAACAGCAGCTGAGGCAGCATGTTCAACCTTGCAGTGGAGCTGCTCAGCAGTGGGAGCAGAAAGCTAGCAGTTCACACGCTTTCACCCTCCTCCTCCTCTTCCTCCTCTGTGCTCTGAGAGCCCTTCTCCTCTGAGGGCAGAAGAGGCTGGTGCTGACATGACTGATGTCTGTCTGCACTCCTCCACGAGGCGTGCAGGTCTGTCCTGCCTTGCTGCAGGAAGAGGGGCAGGAGGTCGGGGGTGAAGGGCATGTCCCTGAAGGCGTGCAGGAGGAAGATCCCCAGTACAATGGTGAGGAAGCCACTGATGGTGCCGATGATGTTGTCTAGCACCATGTGTTGCCACTCCTTGAAGAGGATGGCAGAGCACATCATGACTGCTGTGGTGAACAGCACGTAGTAAATGGGTGTGACCACAGATGTGTTGAAGATGTCCAAGGCTTTGTTCAGATAGTTGATCTGGATGCTGATGCAGATCACCAGGCACACCAGGAGCACCCAGCCCAGTGGTTCTTTCAGGACTGGCTTCCCAGAAAACAGTTCTTTCAGGGCAATTCCCAGGCCTTTGACGCAGGACACAGAAAGTGAGCCAATGGCGGAGCAGACCAAAACATAAACCAGGACGTTGCTCTGTCCGTAACGGGGTCCAGCCACAAAGATAAGCAGAAGGGAGCTCACCAGGACACACGCAGCAAATACTATGAATCCTTGGGGAAAGAAGAATTAAAGAGCTCTATCAGAGAACAGTAGCACCAGTGACAGATGTAACTGAACAGCAAGTAGAGACAGAGGACAGGCGGGTAACTGCCCTATCAGTCTGTCTTTTTAGCCTCCACCTGCAGAGACCGGGGTTGGAAAGCAGAGTTGGTCTCCAGCCTGAGCGAAGCTGCAGAGACAACAGCAGCTTTTTACAGTGCTGATCATAGCACCGCCCCACAAGTCAGCCTGTCAGGGGACACAGCTGCCCGTGCTGGAAGGGAAAGGGGCACAGCCAGGTTTTAAGGCACTAGTGGAGGTGGGGGGTCTTGTTGACCAGGAATATGAGGGGGCACAGCTCTGCAGGAGGCCCAGGAGGGGGCAGGCAGCTTGGGAAGCCCTAGCTGAACCCTGTGGGCTGTGGTGGGATAAAGAGGAAAGTTCCACATCACAGGAGTGCAAGGCCCTGCGAGAGCACTCCTTCTAATGAACATCATCATCAACCTGTTCCTCTGCTTTGGTCTTTTCCCTGTGCTTCTTTCCTCCGTTCTCCTGTGACTTATTCTGCCATTCATGCTGCTGCCCAAATCATATTCTTGCAACCTGATTCATCCTCTAACATAAATATCAGGACTACTTGATCTTGGGCATAATTCCTTGAATCGCTCGTTCATCTCTGCCTGACGTTCCTCCTCTGCCTTTCCTCAGCCACACCACTGCCACCGTGTTGTACACGAATTCCCTCTCCTATCCCAGCACTACCACAGGCAAACCCCTTCTGCTGGCAGCTGCAGCTAATTCCCATGCTCTTCGCTTTTTGCATCTATACCTCATAGTACAAAAAAAGCACACTTGATTAGGTTAATGACCCATGTTCTCATCCTTGCTTCGGCACAGACCCAGTGACTTGGGAGCATCACCTCTGCAAAGCAGAGTTCCTGTCTGCTTCTTTCATCCGGGGTCAAGAGGACTCAACAGCCCTAAAAAAGCCATTCTGAAGCTCACAGGTACCCTTAATGTTTGGAGCTACTTAAAGAGTTGTAAATCCTCTGAGCACATGCATTAAATGTTGTTTGACCGTCACCAAGCTTTCACATTCAGAGCGTGGAGACCCCAGCCTTTTCCCACCACAGAAGGCAACCCACAAGCTATCCTGGACACAGGGGAATGTTTCCTCCACTGGTATGCAGAGCAAGAAACAGCTTGATTACCCTTTAGTTCAGTCCTTCCCAATCTAGCCAAGTTGTATACTAACTTCTACTGTCATTTCCAAGCCTGAAGTTAACAGGACCCCTTTTATTTAAGTACCTGGATCCTTCAGCTTCTCTGCCATTGATTCCAGGCTGGAAACCTCTTCTTCCTGCGGAGCGTGGATCACCATCACCGTGGAGCCCAGGATACTCAGGATGCAGCCAATCTTCCCATGAACATTCAGCTGCTCATTCAGGAAGGTGGAAGACAGAACTGCACTGAAAGATAGTAAAAAACCCCAAACCAATTAAGCCAAGGGATGGAGTACCTGAGGGAAGAGACAGAGGAAAGCACAGCAACTGCTTTCACCACTAAGGGGTGGTACGGGAGGTAAGGGTGTTTCTGAGGCTGCTTACCTAACAAGGACACTTAGGGCACCCAGTGGAGTTACCAGCGTTGCAGGGGCAAAGGCATAGGCAGCAAAATTTGCTGCTTCTCCAACTCCCACTGCAAGAGAAACTCTGTCAGGTGAGCATCAAAGTAGGAGCAATTCAGCATAATACACATTTGAGTGCAGTCAGAAGAGAGCCTCAGTTTCTACCTGAGCATTCCATGTTTCTCTGAGGTATGTCATGCAACCGGGAAACAACAGCACCAGCAAGAACAAGCAGAAGCCCGATATAGATTCTCTTGGGGAGAGAAGGTTCGTGGTTACACACGGTAATCCTTAGTCACACAGTAACCACAGAAAAATATTTCCATAATGTCCTCAAAGCTGAAAGGAGTTGTGACCCGTATTGTATTTCTAAGTCATGTTCTTCTCCTGGAACAGCTTTTACAGCTTTTTAAAGAGTAAATTGAGTAAAATTGGTTATTAACATTGCAAAGTGTAAAACAGAGCAACTAAAATCACTGTAGCAGTAAGCCCACGGTGCTGGATGTGCTGTTACAACTACATCGTTTGGGCTGGCCACTTCAGAAGCACTTAACCTAGTTAGACCAGCTCCTCAACTCCTATTTAGCGGAGAAACCTGGTAATGCGTGAGACTCTAGGATATTTTACAGTTATAATTAGATCAACAGCATCTTCAGACACTCAGATAAAAATCAAGCAGTCAAACAACGATCATAATAATAAAACAGAAAAGCAACTGGAAATAATGACAAACACACTCTTAAGTGTGTCTTGCTACATTTTCAGAGCGGTACTTACTGCACAGCAGCCCTGCCCACCAAAGCCATTCCTGCAGGTACGCGTGGCCTCCTTGCCCTAAATAAGGAAGAAAAAGTAACAAGAAACCTCAGGTGAAGCTACACCAAAGGCTCATTATCCTGGCAGAACTGCCTGGGAGAAGCCAGCGGGAGCAATCTGACCTCCTCCGAGCGCAAGGCTGCCTTGGGTCTGCCTGCCTTGTCACACGTCGCCCCGACCCAGATATGGGCAAGTGCCAATTCTTTTACCCTAAAAGCAGGGATTTTATCCCCAGGTTCTCCCGCGTTTGGCAGACAGCAGTTTCAGGAATGTGTGAGCAGTTCTAGAAACGTGTCTTTGCTGGCGATGGCTGCCTATCCCCGTGGAAAAAGACTACTTTTAGACCAACCCCCCAGCGAAACCAGGATGGGGGCGGCCCAGGCCCAGCACTGGCCGGGGCGGCCCATGGTGTCCGTGGGGAGCGGCCGCAGCGACAGCCCGGGGGTGGCTGCCCACGAGGCGGAGGTGACAGGGGAGGCACCGGGGCCTTTCGGCCTCCCCCGTTAGTCCGAGCCCCCCTCCCCCGCCCGCCCGGGGGCGGCGGTACCTGCCCTGGCGCGGCCGCGGCGGCACAGCCGGAGCAGCCCCTTCTTCTTGAGGATGAAGCTGCCGCCGATGAAGGCGCTGGAGGCCAGGGCCAGGCCCAGCCCCACGTAGAAGCCGGCCCGCCCGCCCGCGGGCCCCATGACAGCCCCGCCGCCGCCGCCGGCCGCCGCTTCCGGTGCGCCGCCAACACCCTTCCCCGGCGCCGGGAGGAGCGGAGCGGAACGGAAGGGACCGGGCGGTGCGAGCGGGGGGGGTGGGGCGGTGCCGGCGGACCGGGCCCGGCTTCCGCCCGGGGCAGCCGCGGGGCGGGGGGAGGCTCCGGCAGCGAGGGCTGGGGGCGGCCGTGGGCGCCGGACAGGCCCTGCCCGGGGGGTGTCAGCCCCGGAAAGGCCACAGCTCCCCCCGCCGCCGTCTCGGTGCCCGTGGGCGAGAGCCTGGCCCTGGGGCTCTTGGGCTGGGGTTACCTTGTGGGAGCCTTCTTGGCGGCGGGGTGATTGTGTCTTGTTTTCCAAGCTGAAGAAGAAGAAGAAAGGATGAGTAAGAGCAAGGACGATGCTCCGCACGAGCTGGAGAGCCAGTTCGTGCTGCGACTGCCGCCGGTGAGGGACGGCTCGGCCCGGTGCAGCCGGAGCGGCTGCCATCGCGTCTGCCACACGGCTCCGTCCAGTTTGGGGAGCACCGGGCCTGGGAGAGGAATTAGCAAGGCGGGTGAAGTCAGCGGGAAATCCTTGGAGCAGGAAGCAGGCTGGATGCTTTTGGCCTTGGGTAGCCCATTCCCGCTCATTTAAACAGATTTTACACAGCCTCCTCTCGAGAGGTGCTCCTGTGACGCAGAGTGGGAGGCTTGGAAGACAACTTAGAGGATAAGGGAGGAAGTTTCTGTGAGGGTAGAGTTTTACCAAGTGCTGGGTCTTCAGTTGCTACGGCTGTCAGTGCACTTGATGGTATTAGATGCTTAAAGGTGAGGCTGTGTCCTGCTGGCACCAGAAGAGCTTGGTGAGTGGAGCTGTAACCTCCCCCAGAGCTGTGGTCATCTGTCAGGGTGTCTCTGTCAGGGGCCTCACACCACTGTCACAGCAGTATCGTGTTGCGGTGTGTGAAGGGCACTGGGAATAGCAGAGCCACAGGGTTAATGCATGGTATTGGGAGGAGGGTGCAAGTTTCATTGCAGCTCTTGCAGTTGTTTTTCTGCGTTGTGATGGCAGGGGTGTTTAAAGCTGGGTAGGTTGGACAGAAGCCTGCAGTGATTCTTGGAGGAAGCACACCCAGTCCTGATGTAAGTCTGTCCAACCTTCCCAGGAATATGCCTCCACTGTGCGGCGAGCGGTACAGTCCGGGAACGTCAACTTGAAGGACAGACTCACCATTGAGCTACATGGTGAGTGAGCAGGATCAAGGCATCCTAAAACTCCTCTGACTGTCCACACGTGAAGCTGTGCGACTTGTATGTGTTTTCCTGTGAAATTTCTGTTGCCCAGGAATGTATTGCTCAGTTTAGCTGTTTAGCAACAGCACTAAACTGTCCGGTGGCTTTTTGCAGCGGATGGGCGCCATGGGATTGTCCGTGTAGACCGGGTGCCACTGGCAGCCAAGCTGGTGGATCTGCCCTGCATCATTGAGAGCTTAAAAACCATTGACAAGAAAACCTTCTATAAGACAGCAGATATTTGCCAGGTATGGGCTGTCCTTCTTGCCTGCCCCAGCAGCTTAATTCCTTGTTCCCCTCTCCAGGAAAATCATTGTACAATTTGGCAGCTGGACACTCATGGCCAATTTATTTATCCTCACAATACTAGCAGTTTAAAACTCCCCACTCCACTTGGTGTTTAGAAATCCCATTTCTGAAGCATAAAGTGGGATTGTCTTGTAACAGCTTAACTTCTGGTGCGTTTAGATAGGAACTGAGTTGGGTGTGAAACATTGTGTTTCTCATACCCCATGCCCATGAATCTCTTTAGCTCACAACATGTAGTGGGCAGTCACTGTTCCTTTTGCAGAAAAGCTTTCACATCCTTTTGTCCTTGCATTACGATAAGCACCCTTTTTGTTTATGCGGGGATTCCAGATGCTTGTTTGCACTGTGGATGGTGATCTCTACCCCCCTTTGGAAGAGCAAACTGTGAGCACTGACCCCAAGGCAAACAAGAAGAAGGACAAGGACCGAGAGAAGAAATTCATCTGGAACCATGGCAGTAAGTAGAGGTTGTGCCAACCGCCTCTATCCCACCACCCCAGTGTCCCCACAGCTGTGCAGGGCACTCACCACTGCTGTGGTGCTGCTCCGCTTTCAGTGCTCGCTCTGTTCCTGAAGCAATCATCTCCCTTTTGGCATGCAGCTCTCCCATTAGTCCATCTGCCTGACACATGCAATCTGTTTCCTCTCTCACAGTCACTCTTCCCCTGAAAAATGTACGCAAGAGACGATTCCGGAAGACAGCTAAGAAGAAGGTGAGTTGCTTCTCACATGGATGCAGATACAATAACCAAGGGATAGGAAGGCAGAGACATTAGAGCTGTAACTGTCTATTAGTGCAGAAAACATGTAATTTTTTAACATTACTTCACATGTTTCCTTGCCCAAGATGAGGGTGAATGGAGGGTAGTAGATTTAAACACTTTTTTGAGTGCTTCCTCCATGTTTTCCAAGATGCTCCTGAGGGGAAAATCCTCTGTGCAGAGAACTGCTGTACTCCATTTCTGTGGCTGCTTTGCCATAGCGCATGTCTTCCTGCTCATAAAGAAGAAAGGAAGACTTGCATGGAAATGAGGCTTCACTCATTCCCACTTTCCCGGCTGAAGTCTTCTGTCTGTGCATGGCCCCTTCTCTTCCCCAACGAGCAACACTACAAATAGAATAACTGTCATTTCAGCTGGGGGAGTGACAACAGATGGAGCTCAGAGACTGTCTCTGTGCATATGCACAAGCCAGGCAAGGTGTTGGGGAGATGCAGCACTGTGAGGCTGGGAAGACTTGTTCTTCTCTGCTTTTCAGTTTCTGAGAACAGGATGGAGTGCTATTTTACATGACATTTGGGAAACAAATTACTTGAGACATTCTTATAGCTCACAGAAGAGATTTGATGTCACTGCATTAAGATTCTTTGCTAATTTAAAAGTGAAAAATGAAACCTTCTTTTGAGTGAGATGGGAAGGAGTTGAGTTGACCATCCATCAGGAAACGGCACCTCAAGGACTTTCTGCATACGCATGGAAAGTCTTATTTTGTAAGTAGTATAAGTGGAAAAGTGAGAGCATACAACCCACCAAGGACCTCTGCACAAAAAAGATGGATTGCTTTCTGGAGGTGCATAAATTACTTTTAGGGTGAGCATGAGCAGAAAGCATAAGAGATAAGAGGCTTGAAACAGGGCTCTGTCCAGAGGTGGAGGGTTGGAGTTGACCCGCACCAGAAGCATGCACAAGCCATTTAACAGGGTCTCTGTTCTCTTTCCCCTCTCCGGCCCAGTATATTGAGTCTCCTGATGTGGAAAAAGAGGTGAAGCGTCTCCTGAGCACAGATGCTGAAGCTGTCAGTGTCCGTATCCTTTTAAAAGAAAAAAGCTCAAACTGGGGACAGGACACTATGTGTGACCTGAGAATTGTGGAAAGGAGAGATAAGTTCAGTTTTGTGTGGGCGTGAGAGGTGAGGAGATAAGCACACAAGAGGCACTGAAGTTTTGGAGCTTCACCTTTGCCTTGTACAAAGCTCATTGTTTCTTCATGGTGATCTTCCTTGCAGACTGAACTATTGTACTGAGCAGGAACTTAAGTAACAGCAGAGGAGGAGTCATCAAAAAAGGGAGCTGGGGTGGTTCGTCCTGGATATCCATAGCTGCAAGGCCAGACTTGTTGGAGGGGCAGTGATCTCCTACAGTTTTTAGCATTCTGTCGTCGTACTGCATCTTTCATGTTCCTTGTTTTCCCTTGACTCACGTGTTCCTGCTGTCAGGCTGGGAAGTAATTGCTGAAGATGAAACAAAAGAAGTAGACAACCATGGTTCACTCACCGGCCTGGACATCTCCTCCCCAGGGATGTCGGGACATAAGCAAGGCCACGGCTCCTCAGGTGCAGTGGTGAAGGCTGTTGTTTTCTTTCTAGCCGCTAAGTAATCAGTCGGGCCCATTCTCTCTAGGGTAAGGCCTAACCAGAGCAAAGGAGAGAGGGCATTGAAACACGCACCCTGTACTGATGGTGCTGGGTGCTGGGGTGTCATCAGCTGTGGTTTTTCCTCTTCCCTTTTGCACCCCCGTAGAACATGATGAACTGCGGGAGATATTTAATGACATCAGCAGCAGCAGCGAAGATGAAGATGAGAGGGATCATCATGATGACGAAGACCTGAACATCATGGACACTGAGGAGGACTTGGAGAGGCAGCTGCAGGACAAGCTCAATGAGTCCGATGGGCAGCAACAGGAGAATGAGGGGTCCAACCAGATAGGTGAGTGGGCAGCAGAGTGGAGCAGAATCACCAGGGTGCCAGGCAGGCTGTGCTTCCCAGCTCTGCTGCTGCTCTGGGTCTGAGTTCACTCTCTCTTCTCCAGTCATGGGGATCCAGAAACAGATTGACAACCTGAAAAGTAAACTCCAGGAGACCCAGGACAGGAGGAAGCGCCAGGAAGATCTCATCATGAAAGTGGAGAACCTAGCCCTCAAGGTGAGAGCTCTCCTGGAGTCTCTTCACATCTTCAGCTTAGCGCTGGCTTGCCATTAGATCCAGCAGACTGATTCAGTTGCTGCCGTGGAAAAGCCAGGAGCCTTTGCCTGCTGGGTTAAAAATAATTGTGGTGTGACCGTACACACTCCAGCATTTAGCTATGGAGGCAAAGCAATCCATGAAACTGCAGGAGATAAGGGGGCTGGTTGTCAGTGCAGCTTGGGGCTTGCTGCACCATTTGACATGTGCCAGCGCCCATTCAGTTGAGAACACATTGGTAACTGTGGGCTGGCACGTTTGTCTCTGCAGACCCGTCTCCAGGCCGTGCTGGATGAGTTCAAGCAGCAGGAAGAGCGAGAGAAGCAGCAGGTGAGGAAACTCCCACAGTGGAGTGGGAAGGACTGGGGCACGACACAGTTCTAGGCCTGGCCTCTGACAAAGTTTCCTGAATCTTGTACCACACCAGCTGCTTTGAACTCCAGTGTTACAGGTCAGGTGTGGTTGTACCTCATCTGTAGTTACACGAAGCTTCCTAAGGCACAAGGAGGTATAGGAAATGGGGTTGATCGTAGTCTTCCTTCTGGAGGAGTGGGGAGACAAAACATGTCTAGTCCCTGCTGCCTGGGGTAAAACATGACACAAACTAGCACCCATCTACAAGAAGGGCAGTACCTGCAGGGTCTTGGCAGATTTCCTGCCTGGGCAGCTCTGCCAGGTTTCAACCAGGTACCAAGGCAGGAGGTTCCCACTTCCAGGTTCCTGTTGTGCAGCTTTTCCTTGTGGGCACTGCTGAATTCTGCCCCAGAGGTGCCCAGGCACAGGTCCCTGCGATGTACAGGCGAAGCAGCCACTGGTGTAGGTGGGAGATCCGCAAAAACACAGAATTGCTTGGGCTGGAACTGCCAGGAGTCCCAGCTGTACCTTACTGTAATGCCTCACTCCCTCTTCCCAGATGACATCCCTGCAGGAGCAGCTGGAGTCCCTCATGGAGAAGTGAGGAGCAAGCCTGGGTCTTTGTACATGCGAGCAGAGCTGGAAGTGTTGTTCATCTGCCACACTGAAGTCTTTGCTGTAGTCACACACCTTTGCAGCCAGATGTGCTACTGGGCAGTGCTAGAGGCTCCGTGTCCACAGCTGCTCTCACATACATTGTGGTGGGTTTGGCTGGTGGAGCTAAAGAATTGGACTATGCCTGTGAGAGCAGCCAAAACACTGGATTTACTGTAAATACTCAGCAGCACCATTCTCCCAGAGGGGTTTAGTTCTCCCTGGGACAGTGTGGTGCATCTTTCTGCATCGTATCTTACTGAGTTTTGGACTTGATGGGCTGTGGCCTGGTAAAAGCTTGTTCTTGTGTTTGAGGAATGCTTGCGTCTGCAAACCAGCTGCAATAAAGTACTGTTCCCAACCCTGGTCTGTTCCTCAGTGGTCTCTGGAGCACAGAGGAGCACTGCATCTTGCCAGCTTGTGCCTGACCACGCAGAGCCCCTGGCTGGTGCTTGCATCAGCATTGCTGGGCTCCTTCACTGACGTGCTCCTTGTGTGGCTGGGTCAAAGGGAGACTGCGTGCGAAGGGGACTCCGTGAGCTGTCACACTGTGGGAGGAGCGAGGCTCTCCCGATCGGGTAGTTTCTTTAATTCCTCACAGACTAGGCAGGCAAATCCCAGATTAACCTGGCAGGGTGGGAAGAGGATTAGAAAGGCAGTTCCAGAACACAACAGAGGGCACCGTGGGCTTCAGTGAGGCTGTGCCACGGCAGGACGCCCCTCTCGCACCCCGAAGGGCAGGGGAAGGGGAAAAGGCTTCCAAGCTCTGCCCCAGCACAGAAAGCAAAAGGCCAGTGGCAGCTCTGGGAGATGACATGTGTGTCCAGATAGTCAAGGAAGGGAGAGACCCTGAGGAAGGCACGGAGCTCGGGAAGGGCCAGAGCGTGCCTGTGTGCATGTGCCTGTGACCTGCTCCTGGGGGCCAGCAGGAGCAGCCATGGAGGAAACCTACCTGCTGAATGTGGAGGGGGTCAAAAAGAAGATTCTGCATGGAGGCCAAGGGGAGCTGCCGAAGTTGCAGGATGGGAGCAAGGTAGGTTGTCTTGGTTGTCACCCCAAAGCCCTAGGAGAGGGGAGTGGGTCCAACACCGCGATCCCTGCCCATTACAGGACAAGTCGAGCTCCAGGTCTGTGGTACGGGGAGATCCCTCACAAGGGGGGGTGGCAGGAGGGGCTGTTTTTGGCACAAGCAACTGCATTGCCCTCACAGTGACAGCTGACATTGCCCACTACCTTCACCTTGCATTGGTGCCATTACTCACCTCCTCCCTCTGTCCTGGGGCTGTCAGAGCTCAGCAGCCACGATGGGTTGCTGGAAATTTGCCTTTTCTGACATGTCAAACAGGAGTCGGGTGTGCCAACAGGGAGCTCTTGGGGGTTTCCGAGATTCCCCAGCCCATGGGTAAGGGCAGATCAGTGTGGGTTCCACCAGGTCCTCTGTACTGGGTTATAAAGGGGGAGCCAAAGAGAGCAGCAAGATATAGCAGTGATGGGCGTTAAGACACTCCACCATCTGCTTGCTGTCTAAGATAAGTGGGTAGGAGGCACAATCTCCTGCTGCGGATGGAGAGCTGCTAATCAAACCAGCACCTCACCGGGAGCAGGCTTGACCCCGTGGCAGAGGGATTCGGGGCTGGCAAGGGGATGGAGGGCTCTCACTGCAGTGCCTGCCCCGGCTCAACACTGAGCTTTCTCCGGGGCAGATCACCTTCCACTTCCAGACGCTGAAGGATGACTTTGAGCGGACAGTGATCGACGACAGCCGGGAAGCTGGCATCCCCATGGAGATCATCGTGGGCAAGATGTTCAAGCTGGAGATCTGGGAGACGCTGCTCAGGTCCATGAGAGCCGGGGAGGTGGCCGAGTTCTGGTGTGACGCCATCGTGAGTGAGGGGCCCACGGGCGCCCACTCCCCTCCTCTCTGCAGAGCCAGGGCACAGGACCATGCACCCCAGAGATGCTCCAGCCTTGCCTGGTGCAAGCACAGGGAGCACGGGTGTCACTTAGCTGCAGCACCACGGGTGCTGCCCGAGAGGGAGGGGGTGCAGGCTGGCCGAATGCGTCTGAGTGGGGTGCTCCCCCTCCTTGCAGCACACAGGCATGTACGCCCTGGTCTCCAGGGGCATGCGGAGGATCGCGGAGGGCCGGGACCCCCTGGAAGGGCAGAAGCACCGCTGTGGCATGGGCAACATGTTTGACTACCACAGCACAGGCTATGATGACCTGGACGAGCTGCAGCGGACGCCACAGCCCCTCATCTTCATCATGGAGTTGTTCCGGGTAAGGGGGATGGTGGGGCTGGCTGCCAGCGCGGGGACAGCCAGGGCAGGCAGCTCAGCTCCCACTGCCCGTGCAGGTGGAGGAGCCCTCAGCGTACAAGCGTGACACCTGGGCCATGAGCAAGGAGGAGAAGCTGGCGGCAGTGCCCGTGCTGCACAGCGAGGGCAACCGCCTCGTCCTCCGCAAGGAGTTTGCGCAGGCAGCGGCAAAGTACCAGGAGGCTGTCATCTGCCTGAGGAACCTCCAGGCCAAGGTGAGTGACCCAGCCACCTCCTGTCATCCCTACCTGGGTCTCCTCAGCAAACTCCTGTGGGCCCTAGGTGCCCGGGAGGGGACAGACACAGCCATGAATCACTCACTGTGGCTCCTTGGGGCAGGAGAAGCCGTGGGAGGATGGCTGGCTGAAGCTGGAGAGCCTGGTCACGCCATTGGTGCTCAACTACTGCCAGTGCCAGCTGGAGCTGGGCGAGTACTATGAGGTGCTGGAGCACACGACGGAGCTTCTCCAGAAACACAACGGTACCCATGCCCTGCATCCCACCCCCCATCTCTGCCCATGGCCCCCAGCAACTCTGTCCTCTGGATTCCCCATCCAAGACAATGCTCATCCCACGTCCCTCTGCCTGTGACACCTATGTCATCTGGATCCCCCTGTCCACTGCAGAACCCATGTTCCAGGTCCCCCTGCCCATGACAGCGCCCATGTTCCTGGTTTCCCCTGCCTACAATGGCACCTGCACCCCATGTCCTCTAGGTCCCCCTGCCCATGATGTTGTCCCATATCATCCAGACCTCATGCCCACCATGGTTCCCCTTACCCATGATGATCCCTGCCCGCCATGTCCCCTGGTGCTCACGGTGGTACATGCATGACCCAGGTCCACTTGCCCATGATGGTAACCCTACCTACAAATGTGTTCACCCCATCTTCCCCTGCTCATGATGGTACCTGTGCTCTGTGTCCCCTGGGTTCCCAGGGTCTCTAGCTCCTGTGGCTGGTGGCCCTGAGCTGCAGGACCCCCACCGGGGGCTTTCCTCTCCTGGCAGACAATGCCAAGGCCTATTTCAAGCGGGCAAAGGCCCACGCTGCTGTCTGGAATGAGCGGGAGGCACGGGAAGACTTCCTGCGAGTGGCTCACCTGGACCCCTCCATGGCAGCCGCTGTGAAGAAGGAGCTGAAGCAGCTGGGGGAGAGGATGAGGAAGAAGCACGTGGAGGATCGGAAGCGCTACCAGGGGCTCTTTAAGCCGCCCCAGGGGCCACAGGCCAATGAGCAGCAGCAGAGTGGGGAGGTGGGCAATGGTGCGACGCTGCAGGAAGAGGCACCCCACGGTGAGGTTGGGGTCCTGAAGACCCCTGGGCAGGGGGAGCACGGTGCAGGCACTGAAGAAACAGAACATCCAGGGGCTGACCAAGGAGAACAAGGGACCCCCAGGACTGGGTGTAAAGGAGCAGCACCAGGAGGAGAAGCAGCCCAGGGGGAGCTGGTGGGGGTGGAGGTGGAAGGGAGGGACAGGACAGGACTGGGGAAAGAAGCAAACCTGGGCACCTGCAGGGCAAATCCAGAGAGCTGGGGGGCAGAGGAGGAGGAGGAAGAAAAGGAGGAGGAGGAGGAGGAGGAAGAAGAGGANNNGAGGAGGAGGAGGAGGAGGAGGAGGAAGAAGAAGAGGAGAAGGAGGAGGAAGAAGAGGAGGAGAAGAAAGAAGAGGAGGAGGAGAAGGTGGAGGAGGAGGAGGAGGAGGAGAAGGTGGAGGAGGAAGAAGAGGAGGAGGAGGTGGAGGAGGAGGAGGAAGAAGAGGAGGAGGAGGTGGAGGAGGAGGAGGAGAAGGTGGAGCAGAGACCAGCAGAGATGGAAAAGCTGGCTGTAGGGCAATGTGGGACAGCAGGGGGGACAGAGGCAGCAGGGCTCGGGCTGGGGCTGGAGCAGGGAGCCAGGGGGGTAGATGGCACAGGGAGTGTGGCCAGGGCTGAGCCAGGCAGAGCCCCAGAGCTGGGGACCCCCAGCGAGGGGCTGGGGCCAGCTGAGGGGATCCCGGAGCTGGAAGGTGAAACCCCCAGAGAGGCGCTGGAAGAGGGGAGCTGCATGGAGCAGCGAGCAGGCAGCGGCCCACAAAATGGTGGGGAAGGCAGCATCCCCCCAGAGAGCTTCACCCCTGGGGCAGCGCTCCAGGCTGGGAGCCTGGGGGCAGACGAGGAGCTGGGCGGAGAGACAGAAGTACTCCCCTGCCCCATAGCAGCCAGGGAAGGGAGTGATGCACCCCCAGGACAGTGTAGCGAGAGCAGAGAGCTTGGGGCCACGGTCCTAGGGCAGAGCCAGCCCTGAGCAGGGCCGGTTACCCCTGCATGGGGGAAAGGCTGCTGGACCACTGACTAGGAGGCACAGCACAGGCAGCGGGGCTGCTGTACCCTGAGAGAGAGCCCCAGGGCCGGGGACTGGCCCCGCAGTGACACGGGAACAATGCTGTCCTCACGCCGCCGCCGCCAGGACCACCAGCCCCGCTGTGCAGCAGCGCCTGCCGCCTCCCTGCCCCGACTCATCGGCTCCAGCGCCTTTCAGCTGGGTCCCGCTGAGCTTTTCTGGCTGAGAAATAAAAGCTCTTCCCTGGCACCGTGTGCTGGATTCATTCCTGGACGTGACCGGCTTCCCTGATCACAGCCTGCACCTCCCACCTTGCCCTGGAGCCTTCGGCACAGGGATGAGGATGGGCATTTTACGCTACCCTTCAGAGGGGGTGTTAAAGAGGCTGTGTCTCACCCCCATTTAAGCTCCTGAATCTCTCCTGTGTGAGAGCTGTCCCCTGCAGTAGCACCTTGTCAAGCCTTTCCCCAGCACCACCAGCCCTTCCAGGCAGGGGTGGGAGCAGGTCCAGCCCTACAAGTATCAGTCCTGGGCAGGCTTCACCATCAGCCAAGGCTGGGCTGCACCCTGTGCGGCAGGGAGGGCCTGAGAGCCCCCAGCCTTGCCCTGGGCTAGTCCTCAGCTGAGCCATTGCGCCACAGGGACACAGGGAACATGGTCAGCACTTGGGGCAGAGGCACCTGGACACCTCTGGGCACTGGAGACCTAAAGGCATTCCAGGGAGAAAGCATGGAGGGAGAGGACTGCCTGCCCAGCATCCCGCTACTGCCTACTTCCTTCCTGGGGCTGAAGGGTTTCCTACAGCAGAAGTTCCCGGGCGAGGAAGAGGGACTGTCCCCACACAGCCAGCCCTCAGGCTGCCGCATGGCCCTGACCGGACCTTGCTGGAAGAGGATGAAAGAAGATGGTGGTCAGAGGATGCACGTGTATCTGGGGAGCCCAGGGCTCTGCTCACAGCTTCTGCTCTGCCTCAAATGGTGTGGACAGCCAGGATGACACAAGGCACAGGGACATCCATGTCCCAGCAGCCTTGCAGGAGCGGTGCCAGGATGGCAGAGCACCAGGAGCTGCCCTGACCCAGCCGAGGTGCACGGATAGAAGAGGCCAGAGCACCAATCCGGGTCTCAGTATAAATACAAATTTATTCTCTTTCCAAAGCAGAGATGGCGCGAAGCAGCGAGGACAGCAGTACCACAGTACATGGTTACCAGAGCATTAGCCAGCCTGCTCCCCTCCCTGCCGCCTCCCAGCTCTCAGACACAGCCCGAGCACCCAACCTGGCTGCCGCTGCTCCCCACACCTGGCACCGGGGCCAGTAGCTCTGCCCTCGTCCTGCCTTTTCCTTCCTCCAGCTCCCCCCAGGCTGGGTATTCCTGACCTCATCCTCACGCCAAAACCTCGCTCCTCCCCAATGCTCCCCCCCACCCTGCCACTGGCATAACGGGGGGTCCAGCCGGGTCTCGCAGGCTGGCACGTGGTCCCCCGCCGCTGTCAAACACAGCATGCTTACAGCCAGCCTAACACCAGTGATGCCGCTACTGCACTCCTGACACTTGCCCGGGTGCAAGAGGGGACAGCAAGGACAGCAACTCGCACAGCTGCTAGTGGGCACTGCAGCACAAGGCCCCCAGCATTAAGTCTCACACCGCTGAATCCCCAGTGTGGGCACTGTTTCGTCCCTCCACCATCATGCCGACGCCAACCGCAGAGCCCTGTGCCTCCACACACTGCCTTGGTCCGAACCTCCCCAAGCACCTCAGTACCGCATCCCATCCCAGCCAGCGACAACAGCCCCATCCCTGTCCTCGCAGCAAGCCCTGTTTTGGGCAGGATGCTGCGCACGGGCATGCAGCCCTGCCCGCGCCCTGCCCTGCCCCGAGGGCTCAGGCATCTCATCCCTCTGCAGCCCGTGGTCCCAGAGCACCAGGGCCATCTCAGCCTCCACTCTGAGGCACCCCACAGCACCTGACTCTACCTCTTTCTCGACATAACACACCATGAGACAGCCAGCCTGAGGGAGTCTTTGGGACCAGGAGCCACCACCACCGAGCTCCCCTGCCAGCTTGCAGAACAGCCTTCTCCACTGCCCAGTGGGACCCGCCTGCTTCCAACGAGTGCCTGCGGCCCCTCAGCCCAGCTCAAACTGGGGGGAGCAGCAGCAGGGCAGCCGCTCCTTGGGGGCAGCAAGGAGGTGCCCTGCCTGTCCTGCTGCCTGCCCGCACCATTGTGCTCCTGCATCACAGCCCAATGTCCTGGTGGCCTCAGGGCTGGAGCTATGGCTGGAGAAACCCCTTTCTGCAGTGCCATGGGGATGGGCTGCTGCAGGAGCTGAGGCTCCCCAGGGATGGAGTCGAGTCCGGGCAGGACGGGCTCTCTGTGCCATGGCAAAGGCACACCTCCCCAGGAAACCAGGTGGAATGGAGTACCTGCTGCCGGTCCGGCTCTCTGCTGAGCTTCCCTCACCGCAGCACTGCTCCAAGGCAGCACCAGCAACGGGGAAGGTGCTGGTACCCACGGGAGCAGATGTTGGGCTGGACTGAAAGTGAAGGGCAGCTGCACTTCCAGTATTAGAATTTAATGGAGTGAGTCCATGAGAGTATTTAAGTACAGAATATATATATAATATATAGAAATATATGCAAATTAAATGATAAGGCTCTGTTATAAAGACCCTCTCAAGATAAGGCTACTAGCTGGGCTGAAGCTCTAACATGGACTCATCCCTACTCCATAAACCTCACAGACTCTCCCCACCAGATGGTATACGCCTGGCTGGCTGCAGAGCCCTGGGTGGCAGAGAGAGTTCAATCCATAAGGCTGGCAGCTGGATGCTGTTAGAAAGAGTTCTTTTAAAAACTGGGTGGCTCCAGGAGTGTTTTGGTGCCCATAAACCTGAAGGTCCCTGGGCACAACTGAAGAGGAGCGGGATGCTGAGCTCTGCATCCCCCGAGGGCTGCAGTCAAAGGCAGCAGCCGGCGAGCACGGGGGAGACAGGCAGCTTTCACAGCTTCAGTTCTTTCTTCTGAACCTTTCCACCCAGGCTTGGACACTGTGGGTGAGCGACGGAGCCAGCCTCCTGGGGAGCCCACAGTCCCTCTCCTGCACGACCTATATTCCCCTGAGATCTTCTGGAGCTGGCAAGCATCCTGCACGACCGGCTCGGAGGGAGTCTGTGCGAGGTCTGCCGCAGCACAGGGAGCATGGCAGGGAGAGGAGAGGGAGGAAAGCAGCCAGGTAGCTGGTTAGGAAAAGCCTCTGGCTCACAGGAGGTGTTAGATAAGGGAGGTCATACCTGAAAGAGAAATGGAGAGGTCAGGAAAATAGGACCTGGAGCCACTTGGTTAGAATAGGGCTGCTGCAGAGCCACGGGGATCCTGCTCAGGGATGGCAGAAAATGGGCAAGGGTCCGCATGGGCAGGGAGGGAATCTCTCCCCAGCCTCATGTTAGTGCTGGCACCAAGCAATGTCTCCCCCCGGCACATGCATGGGCAGCCTGGGTGAGGGACTGCATGGTGCTCCAGGGCTGGAGCACAGAGGGACAGCAGAAAGACCAACACCAAAACCCACAGGGCGAGGAGAGAGCTGTCCACACACACATCCCCCAGTCCCTGTCCCTGCTGGGAAGAGCTGTCCATGAGCAGCTAGGAGAGCTTGCACCATTGTTTCCATCTCGCCAGGTGGGGCCTCAACCTCTCCTGGCGAGGGGTCTGGACAGGGATGAAGCGAGGAGGTGGCTCAAGGTGATCGCTGCAAACTCAATGCTGGCAGGTCTGTCCATCTTTGCTGTGGGGACCTCCGCAGGGTGTGGGGTCCCAAGCAGGGCAGGAGGGTGCCTTGTAGCTCATCTGGGGGCATCTAGTTGGTCCGTACTCTCAGCAGCTCTGATTGCCTCTCCTCGCACGTGTGAAACCTCCTCCTCATCCTCTCTGCGCCCAGGCCACACACCAGTCCTAGCAGCGCCGCAGCAGCATAGCTCTTGGCTGTAGGTGCTGCGGGGGATCGGCCGTCGCAGGGAAGCTGGGATCGGGGCAGGGCTTTGTGCGGAAAACCTCATCTGAGGGAGCAGTAAGAGGCCAGAGAGGGAGATTTCACTCGAGTACCTCGAGAGTTGGGGAAGGCGCTCCGCAGCTTCTCCATGATGTCTTCCAGGCACACGCTGACTTCCTGGGTTTTGGCTTCCACCTCGTCTGCAGCAGGAAAGAGGGCGGGGGGGTGAGCATTCTCTCTGGGCATCCACCTCACCAGCCAATGTCTCTGCAGGACAGCAGAGCGCAGGCAGCTTCCTGCAACATTGAACCAAGGGAGAGGGACCAAGAGCTCAGCCCAACCCCAATCCTCACCTGCAGCTTCGGTGTCAGGGGTGTTGCGCTCTTTCTCCTTTGCCTGGCTGCCTTCAGACTGATGTGGAGATGAAGCCAAGGAAGAGGCTGCTGAACCGTTGCCATCCGACTCTGCTGGAGGCTGGAGAGAGAAGGCAGGTTGCCACGATCCTCTGTCCTTTTCCTCCCTGCCTTTTGACCATCCTGTTCTGCCACTGCCCCAGCATTGTTCTGGCAAAACCCACCCCAAGGATGGGCTTCCCCAGATCCTTGCTCTGAGACTACCTGCAGCAGCAGCTCTCTCAGCCGGTGCAGCTGAGACTCCAGCTGCTTGTTGTGATCCTCCAGGATCTGCATGCGGGTCTCCAGGCGGCTCTTGTGCTGCCGGAGGATTCGTGCTTCTGCCAGGAGCTCATCATTATGTGGGTCTTGCACTGATTCAGGGGAGCCTGTAGCCAAGGTTGGAGACTCTACCGCCTCATCATGCTGCCATTTCAAACGTCTCAGCTCTCCCTGGAGGATCCTGCAAGATAGCCTAGGTCAGCATCACTCTACTTTTCAGAGACTGCTCAAAACACCTGAGAGCTCCTGGAGGCTTTGCCACATGTGAAGCTTGAGGACCAGCACACTCCTGGACTTTGTCCCTGCACCACAGGGTGCCCTGCCCCTGCCCTACCCCACTCAAGCAGTTTACAAAAAGACGTGCAACTGCTTCCTAAAAGGCTGAGAACAAGGGCAGGGAAAGCATCACCTCCTCCTGAGCCAATCTGCTCTGCGTAGAGGCTCACCTTGTGTGGTCCAGAGCAACACCACCACTGTTTGCAAGGGGCTCAGGGACAAGAGAGACAACAGTGCCCTGGGCTCACTTCAGCCAGTTTGGGGTTCAGGAGAGGAATAGGTTCTGGGGATGGGGGCAAGAACATATTGAGGAACAGCATCTTCTCCCTTCCTTAGAGAGCACACCCTCACTGAATATTCCCATAAAAGTTTTAGGGCTCAGCCTAGACACCCTCCAAACCAGCCCATTCAGCTCTTCCAAACCCCTCGAGACCCAGCATCTATCTCCTGGCTCCGCTCTGAGCTCTGCCAGGCTTCTCCAGCCCTTTCCCCTCAGGCTATAAACCCCACTTTCAGAGTTGCCCATGCCTCTACCTGTTTTCATCCTCTAAGTGGGCCAGGATTCGCTCCAGCTCTCCCTTGTCATCCATGTTGAGGGTCCCTGGAACCTGCTGGCTCCCCCCAGGCTCTCTGTCGGTGATGGGGCTGGAATGGCGCAGAAGGTACTGGTCCTCGTCCCTGTTGCAGCAGGTAGAGAAACACCCTAGTGAGGAACATCGGTCTCACAGGATTTGTGTGCCCTTGGGGAAGGACAGCCTGGAGGGAGGTGGTTTCGTAAGGGAGCTCGTTCTGGCTGCTCCGGGTCTAGAGCTCAGAAGTGTCTCAGCACTGCTGGGTAGCTGGGGGTGCCCATGAGCCTCAGACTCAAAGGAGCTGGGAAGGAAAGCATTTCTGTGCCCTGGCTAGGCAGGGATGGAGCCACAGGAGCCCTGCCTCAGCAGGAGGTGAGGAGGAGGGAGAGGAGGCAGAACTCACAGGCTATCATCAGGGGACAGGCTGTCATTGAAGAAGGAACAGTTCTGGCTTTCCATCTCTGCAAGTCTGGAGGAAAGAGAAACAGGTTGAGATATGGTCAGAGACACTCTGAATGCCTGCTCAATGTACCCTGCTCACAGCAGCCCCTGGAAGACCCCTCTCTGGCAGGGTCTCCTAGCTGACCTGCACCACTCTGACCCTCTTTACAGGCTCTAGTCTCTTTTTAGAAAACAAAAGACACTGCTTCTCTGGGTGACAGTATCTGGAATAAAGGGCTGCTGCCACGCAGCCGGCTCAGCCTCCTCTTGCATAAGCAAAGGAAAGGGGTGAAAGCGTACCAGCTCCACCCTAGGTCCTGAGCTACAGGCTCCCTGTGCTCCTCAGGTCCCCACTCTGCCTGGACCCGTGGTGAGGGCAGGGGCATTACAAACCACCAGGCAGCAGTGACAGGAAGCCTGCAAGCAGCACTGGTGAGCACACAGGCAGAGCAAGACATTGAGGGATCTGCCTGGTGAGAATCCAACCAGCAGCTCGTACTGGGAAGAGCAGGAGGCTGCTTCATCACTAAGACAGCAGATGTCACATGCGTGGTGCTTGCTGCCAATTTGCGTGGCATCAGCCGTGTCCCTGGCAGGAGCAAAGCGGTGCAGGCAGGTTTGCCTGACCCTGCAGCTGCCTCTTCCCAACGGCACTGCAGCCTGAGCTGCCCCAGCCAGCCTCTGCCTGCCAGGCAGCATGCTGGAAAGCATGGAGGGGCCTGCAGGCAACAGGAGCTCACTGTGCATCTGCCCCAAAACCCCTCCACACCCATCAGAGTCATGCTGCGTGCCCTGGCGTGACAGCGGTGCCCAGTGGTGTTACCTGCTGGCAAAGTGCTCGATCCGGGAGTGGGTGTCGGCGTGCGGTAACATTGGGGAGGAGGCTGGTCTGGAAGAGACACACACTGGTCAGCGAGGCTTGGCAGTCCTCCCTCAAAGCTAGGGCTTGGAGAGGCTGCCCTGGTCTCACCTGGGTTGAGAAGAGCCAGGGACAGGCTGGAGAAGGAGACTGAAATCTCTGCTCCTCCAAGAACTAGTGGCCACATCACCCCGCAGAGCAAGTGCCCCCTCCAGCCCTCCCACAGGAGCCCTGTCTCACAGCTGAGATGCTGTTTGCATCCATGGAGCCCATGTATCAGGCAGGGTCAAAAGGCACAGCCCAGGGGCCAGCCGACTCACGTCTCGGAGAAGTCAGCCTCAAGTACGGACTGGACGGGCAGGTAACCTCTCTGCGGGTGCTTGCTGAAGTACTGCTTGGACCGAAACTTGTTCTTCAGCGTTGTGGCAAAGTCTCTCATGTTCTCACTGGACGTGGTCTGCAGACACAAACATTACCAAGGTGTTGCTTAATGAAAAGTGGGGGACTGCAAGTCAGCATCCACAGGAAAGAAGTCCCTTGAGGCTGGGCACAAGCTCCGTGGAGGCAGAGACACAACTGAGAAAGCAAGGAGGGCACACGGCAGCTCTGCCAGCCTGTCACGGGGCCTGGCATAAGCCAAGCTGGTCATCGGCGGATGCCACACATCCCGCTCACCAGGAGCCCCAGAATAGCAGGGACACAGGCAACCTCCAGCATGGGGAAAGGAACAAAAACCTACAGGGGATCCCCTTCTGGGGCTGCACTGGCCTAAACATCGCAAGACTGCTGCCATCGACGGGGACCCGCTCTGAGCCAAGACCCTCCCAGCCCAGCCCCATACCGGGGTGTAGTACTCCATGATGGGGTAGTGTAGCTTGTTGCCCTTGCTGGCTCGCCCGGTGAGGAAGCAAGTCTGGCAGATATCCACATTGAACTGCTTCAGGCTCCGATACCTGGAGAGATCAAGAGGCCATAAGGAGGCAGTGAGAATCAGCAAAAATACATCATTTTGGAGCCCAAGGAAAGCTCAGCAGCAGACAGATGTGATCTGGGTCGCTCTCGCACCCCACTGAACCCACAGTGCTGATGGCTGAAGTCCCCAGAAAAGCATCCTGCTCCTTCCCCTCTGCTGGCACCTGGTCTGACCTGCCTGAGACACTGCTGCTGCAGAGGGCTAGGTTCCTCCAACAGCACAGAGCAAATTCCGCTCCCTCCCGCAGGACACCATGCACTTCCCTTGGGGACCAAGGTCCCATACCACAACCCCTACCTGAAGCCCTTGATGGGGCACTGCCGGCAGACGGAGCACTTGGTCTGGTGCTTCACCTGCTCAGCCATGGTCACCCGGTGCAGCACGGCCAGCCACACCATGGACTGCGGCTCCAGGTTGGCCCACTCCAGGAACTGGGACGCCTCGATGGCAGGCTTCCCGTTGCTCTGGGGAGGGGAGAGGAAGGGGCTGCTCAGAGCTGGGACCTGGCTGTGATGGGGTGCAAGCTCCGGGAGCCTCTCCCTGGCACAGCTGCTGCAGAGGGGATGACACGGGCCACGGCACCCTACTCACAAAGCGGAAGCAGCTGCGGATGCTGGGCTCCACATTGCTGCCCCCAAACGCTGCCACCTCCCCCAGCTGGCGTGGAACCTGGATGGCCTCGTGGAGCAGGACGCCAAGGTGCCGCTGGTCACACAGTCCCCCAGCATTCGCCACTTGGCTGAAGAGATCTGCCGACAGGACAGACACACATCCCCATTAGAGACACAGCTGATGCCCCGACACACCGGGCAGGACGCAGGCATGCGGGAGTGGCATGTGGATCAGATCAGGGGCCCCACCGCCTGTCTCTGGCTGGGAGCTCAAGTAAGAGGGAAAAACTGAGTTACGGTTAAATAACCTTTACCAGTATCCTTCCAGCTCCCAATAACCAGGAGTTTAGAATCTTCTTGCAACAGAGGTTAAAAATGTCACTTCTTTAACAGCCACAGCTGGTCTGTCCTCAATGAATCTGCCCCATCCCTTTATTTAACCCCTTGGTGCTTCCTATGCTAACCCCTCTGCAGCATCCCATGGCAGACAGTACCATGGTTAAAACGCAGTGAAGAAAGGGGCTTCCTTTAATCTGTCCAAAACTTACTTCCCAGCCATGCACCCCCAGGTTTTTTTCCTTCTGGGAAGCTGTGGATAACTGTTGCCTGTTTGCCTTCTCTGCCCTCTTCCTTCTAGTGCAGTGCAAGTGAGATCACCACAGCACCAGCCAGTCTGCAAAAATGCCTCTTAATTTAGGCGGCGTAGGCTTGGGGAGGGAGGGCGGGAGAGGTGGCAATGCAAGCAGATTAGTCACTGCAGTTTCTCTGCTCTTTCTGGGCAACAAAGGGCTATGCCGGGAAACAAAAGCACTCCCACTTTCCCCAGGTTACTCCACACCAGGCCCTGGGGGAGGGAGATGGGGAACTCACACTGAAACTTCTCCTTGACCTCTGTCCCACACAGACATGCGATGCCCGTCTTGAAGGAAAGAGCCCTCATCTTCCCGCTGCGGCCACTGCAAGGCGAGATATTGCACAGGTTTGCAAATGTTTTGGAGGTTTTTTAATGCAGGGGGGGTCAGCAAGGCAAGCCCGCGCCAGGCAGCCCCCTCGCTCATGGCCAGGGCGTTTTTGCAGCACTGCCAGCTGGAAGAGCAGCACAGAGGTTTCCTTCCAAGCATGGCAGCCCCACAGCTCAGGGGGACGCCGAGGGACAGGTACCTGTCAAAGACATTCAGCAGCCAGTTGAGGCTCATGTCCACGCAGAGCGGCACATTCACCAGGATGCCCCGCTCCTCCTCCAGCCTCTCGTAGAGGGCGGTCAGGCAGTGGATGACCTCCACCACATCCATCGCCCGGTCGCTGGGCTGCAGGTCATGCTCATTGAAGATTTCCAAGGCTGTGGCCAGGGTCACCATGTCCACTGCGCAGAAAGCACAGGTGGAGGCATCAGAGGCAGAAAGGAAAACGGGAGAGGTGAGAGCCAAGAGGAGGGACATGCAGCCCTGCCCTGACCTGGGGCAGTCCCAGCCCCACTGCGGTGGGGAAGATGCTGGCAGAATGGGCACAGGTCCCAGAATTGCTCTCCCACCCATAAACCCCTCCCAAAATACACGCATCTCCACCTACAGTCAACTTGAGCCACCATTCTGTGTGACCTTCCTTCCCTGTTGCTGTGGCCAGCCATGGCCATGAAAATGCCACCCACCCATGAAAGGCTGCATGCAGAGCTGCAGGCGCCCAGAGGTGGCCTCTGCACATGCTGGGTCCCTGCGGGGCTGGTGTGGGGGGATGAGAGGACACAGATTCACACAGACCCTACGAGAAGCTGCCCAGAGGTGGAGCAGTCCCATCGCCAGCTCTGACAAGCAGCAGGTGTCAAGGCACAAACCTAAAACGGGGCTGGGACAGCATGAGCTACCCTGGCTACCCTGCTTTCAGATTTCTAAGGTTGCAGGTTGTATGTGTTCAGCAGTCAGCAATCTTTCTTTCCTGAAAGTCTTTCCATTTTTGAGACCATTTATGTTCTCAGTGCCTGAGGGATCATGTGCCGTTTCCACACTATAACTTCACTCTGTGGAAAAGTCCTCCCTTCTCCTGTCAAAGCTGCTGACAGTTGCACTAGTGACCCCCAGTTCACACTCCAATGAGTATCGCTCCTGCTGACCCTCTTGCGCCCACGCTGCCCATGACTGCTTATGGCTCTGAAGTGTCCCACACTACCTCTTTCCTACACAGCCACTCACTCCACCAAACCTCTCATCATGGAGCGGCTGCCTTGGCAGCCTCCTTGCCTTTCTCAAGTGCGTCTTGAATAAGCAGCACTTATTCACATTCTTCCACGTCATTTCTGGGCTGGGAAGAAGACACCAGCGCAGCATGTGAGATGCAAGAGATGAGCAACCAAAGATGCACAAGCAGCACATGGAAGGGCTCTGCTTTGCTCTCTGCCCTTTTCCTCACCATGCCTGGTCTTTCTGTGGCCTCTGCTGCATGGCCATCTTTGCAGGGTGGCGAAAGCTAACTGCTGCTTTCCCCCATTTGTACTACATCAGCCTTGAATGTCCCCGGGTATGGGACAGCCTGGTCACCACAGTGTCGTGAAACTACTCTGCAGCCAGGGTTCAACTCCCCAAGTACCAAACCTCCTCTCACCCTCACTCATCGCCGCCTTCCAGACCTTTTACAAGGCATCAAGGAGCACAGGTCTGCCTGGGACCCACTGCCGCCTGGCTGTATCTCCTCCCTCTCGGGAACAATTAATTCAGGAGGGTTTTTTCCCTCATTCTGCTGATGTTTAATTTTGACACAGCCTTAGGCGAGAGGCCTTGCCAAAAGCTCTCCAGCAGCTGAGGATGCCACATCTATCAGATTCCCATTCGCCTGCTCGCTGATTCCCCTGGAAAACCCTCAGCCATTTCTAAGCAGCAGCTGCCTCTCGGAGAGCCACGTACCGTGTTGAACTCCTATCGCATCATATTCACCTCGCTATTAATCCTTGTTTTAACCGGAGTTTTACCAGCAGTGCAGAAGTCGGGTTTATTGGATCTCTTCCTCCTCTTTAAGTAGTGGAGCCCTCTCTGCCCCCGCCACAGAGGCTGGCTTCTGCTCTCGGTTACATCCACGGCTTCTCTGGGCTCCCTTGGAGCTCCAGAGTGAGCCCCTGCCTGATCCCACAGCTTTGTAACTCCGAGCTGGACCACTTTGTTCTCAAATCCCTTTGACCAACACCTGCCCTTGAGGCATTTCCACCCTAAGCCTGCAAAGAAAGGCGCTGACACAGACACCTCTCCGGTGGATTTGCTCAGCTTTCCAGCCACAGGCTCATCTTCCTAGAGCTTCTTGCCTCAGCTACCTGTCCCCTGGTGAGCTCCTGCCTTTGATGTGCTGATAAAAGCTTGTGTTAGTTTAATGCCTTTATCCAGGGAGACCCAGCAGGAGGGAAATACTTCCCGCACTCACATCGCAGGGCTTTTTGCACCCGTCGTAGTTTCATAGCCGTCCGATACGCTGAGAACTTGATGTTGTTCAAATCCGCTGCAATAACACAGGAAAAGAAGAATAAAACCGCAGCTTGACATCCTTATCTCCAGGGGAGGAAGCAGCAGTTGCCGTTCCCAGATGCCAGCCCCACCAGCAGAAGCAGGGTGTGTGCGGGAGGAGGAGAGGCAGAGCCTGGCAGGGGGTCACACCCCATTGCTTTGGGGGCCCCTGTGCCACAAAGGGGAGCGGGTGGGCTGGGGGGAACTCGCATAGCACCCCACGCTGCGAAAAGGCAGACGCGACTAATGGTTTTGTGGCAGCCTCCTTACCCAGCGTCTGGTACAACTCCGTCATCTTCGGGTGGTCCCAGCATGTTGTCTGGGCCTGGTGGCTGGAAGGAAAATAGAAGGAAACCCAGAGTCAAGCTGGGAATTAAGTAGCTGCCATGAGAGATTAAAAAAAAGGACCTGCTGGCCCTGGGAGTGAGTCCCCTGGTGCCTGCGGGTACTGGGGCTGCTGCAGCCCAGCGAGCACACTCCCCAGCCACAGCAGCATGGAGGATGCCCACAGGAGGATGCCCCCACTTGCTGCCAGCCCCTCCTCCTCCCAGCCAGCATCCCCCCCCCCCATCTGGGACATTGCGGTAGGCAGGGAAAGCGTGGCTCTGCTAGGTTGGGGGCAACACGCTTCACTGGAGGTCAGTGCTCAGACCAGTCCTCTCACTGCCCCCCTCTCCTAATTGGTCTCCAATTCCTGTTCCCATTGGGCCAGAGAAGACCACGGGCTGTGGTTGGGAGCGCACTCACTTGATGTAGTATGGCACTTTGTTGGGGGAAATGGCTCTCTCCCAGGGGACCTGAACAGAGGCTGCAAGGAGAGAGACACAGATGTCAGATCAACACCAAACGCTCCTGTAGGTTGGTGCTGTTTCTGGTGAGAGCCCAGCAGGACTGTGCCAGCAGGTGGGTGCCTCTGAAGAGGCTGTACCCTCCCAAGTCACCAACTGGGGGTGTTGGAGCAGGCAAGTGGATGCTGCCTGTGAGAGAGGCACAAGACTGCTGGTCTTGTCAGAGATGTCTTGCCTCTCCTGAGACAGGAGCTTTGAATCTGGTGGAGCTCAGAACTCAGAGACGCTTCCTGATGCTTTTGATGATGCCCAAGGCAACACTGTGGTCACCAGCAGGCAGGGCTCATAGCTGCTGGGATTCAGGGAGGACACACAGCACTGCCTGCTATGGCCAGGCTTGGGCACCCACAGCATCTGTTGTTCCCATTACTCATGCTCCGTGTGTCAGCTGCAGTATCTCAGGAAGATGAGGACGCATCCCATACCAGTTGCCTGCCACCCTATGTTTGTTATCTAGACAACGAAAGCCCTTTTATGACCCTCAGCTATTTTCCCTTGTCATAGGCTGCTTATCAATTCCAGCAACTGGAAAAGTTGCTTTGCCTTTCAGACGGAAGGACACGGTCTGCAGAGAAACATAGGCCAACAAACCCCACTGACATCTGGAGACCCCACAGGGCTCAACATTTCCAAGGATGGACCCCAGACTCTGGAGCACAACTTACTGCCCATTCTTTGGGGGTCTGAGAGCCATCAGCAGCTCAGCTCTGTAGGAACAGCATCCCTCTGCCTTGCCACGTGAATGAAAACCTCCTTAACGTGCGCATTTTTGGCCTCGGAATGACTAACACGGGATATGGGGGACTGCCTTTTTCTGCCATCTGTTGTCTTGCCCACCCAGTCTCTGAGGCTGGCACAGTCCCAGTATCACCTGGGAGCTGCTGCTGGGAGTGTCACAGCTCTATGCTCTGAAGGGGAACCATGCTCATGCCCTGCCCTTGGTCCCACAAGGTGACGTAACACCATGATAATTTTTGGGGACACCTCCTGCTCTGGTTCCTGTGCACCAGGCACTGGCCTGGGCCCATTTCTACCTGTGTGCGTGGCTCTGGGACCAGCAATAGGACTCTGCAACCCATTCTCCTGTGCCACAGCCCATGCTAAGCCCCTCTGCAGAGGCAGCCTCACGGTGGGAAGCCAGGAGAACCCACTCACGTACAGGAGAGGAAGTGCTGGGACCCTGGTCCAAAGTCCCGGTGGGCATCTTGGAGCTGCTTCAGGCGTTCATTTATGGAGGCCTGGATAATGAGACAGAAGAATTCAATGACAGCCCATCAGGCATTTCAGATTGAAACCCCATTCAGGAAGGCTTGTGGGTGGACTCAGACATGCCCCAGCATGCAAGCCCTCTTCCTTCCTTGCCTGCCTTGGTATTTGCATTCTCCAGTCTGCTCAGCCCTCTACACCTCCTCCCGCAGGCTGAGGCAACACAGGCCACATCTCCAGCTCACCTGGATCCATATTTTCACAGACAGCAAAGCCACAGCTGGTACTGACCCCCCCCTCCCCCCATCAGATCCTGATTCTCCTCAGACAGCACCCTTTGTTCTTCCCATTGCCTTTTCCTGCTCAAGACGTCTACGGATTTACCAGCCACTTTCCTCACACTGAACTGATGTTCTCCTCCTCCAGGAACACCACCTATACCACCCCAGCCATGCCAAGCCTTACTTTATCATCCTTGAAGCTCAGCAGTGACAGCCTTTCCCCAGTGTCCTCCCACCGGTGGTTTATTTGCAGTGCTTGGTCCTGACTCCTCCCCACCTGCAGCTGCTTCCAGCGCGTGTTGATCTGCTCCAGGGTACGGGAGTTCTCCATGGACAGGTGGACATCTGAGATAGCAAGCTGGTGCGCAAGATCATTGACCACTTTCACCCCATCCTTCATGGGGGAGAGCTCCTCTTTGAACAGCTGGAGTCCCATGCCCAGGGGAACAGTGACAGGGCAGCGGAGGAAGGAAAAGAAGCAGGTAAGTGGTCAGGACTTGGATCTGATTCCTCTGCTATGAGCTAGAGCGGACTAGTGGCTGGCAAGATACTGCTGGCTGAGGTACCTTAGCAGGGAAAAAAAAAAAAATGAAACAAGCCAGCCAGGCTGGAGATTACTCAGATCTCCTGAGAAGTGGGATGTGGATAATGGCTTGTCTATGCTGAGCCACTGTACCTGTGTAAGGTCTACGGCATGACAAGGTGCTCAGCTCAGCCAATTTCTCAGGACACTGCAGGCCAAATCCACCCTCACAAAGCTAGGGGGCTGTCGGAGGGAGGACCTGGCCCAAGACCCCAAGTAACGAGGCTGTGCTGGACTGAGCAGTCGAGGAGGAGCAGCACTACTCTCCTGGGAAGCAGCATCTCATCGCCTCTGAGGCAAGGCTGGAGCCTTCTCAGAGCCAGAAGTACCTTGGTTGACTGGATGTGCTCTGGCAAGGAGTCAATGAAGAGGTCCCCGATGGGTTCCCAGGTTTCGCGCACGCTTTCAGCCTGGTCCAGTGTCGTGCTGAGCTCCTCCATGGCCCCTTTAACCTCTAGCAGCTGCTCCAGTGTCCGTTCAATGTGACGGTGCTGGTCCACACACCGGGCTGTGAGCTTCTCCCACAGCTCACTGGCCACATTTGCCTGCTTCCAGACAAAGCGGCTGATGTTTTGGATCCGGTGCCGGGGAGACACATCTGTGAAGGCGAAGCAGAAGGGGAACAGAGAGTAAAAATGAGAGCCCAGCTCAGAGGAGAGTCAGCAAGAGGTGGAGGGAGGGCAGGGAAAAGGGAGATCTAAAAATCTAGGGAAAACTGGAAAGGGGAGGGAAACCAAGTGATAATAGTATCCATCTCTGCACCAGCTCCTCTAGATATCCAGCCTGCCCACAGACCTCTGTCTGCTCTCTATCTGTCCTGACAGGCAGAAGCCCTGCTGCCCTTTAAAAACCTACCCCAGAGCACATCTGATACTGGCTCACGAGATGGACCCCATCATGGGCTGCACCAGCAACCTCTGCCTTCAGCCGGGACAGAAGCACCGCTCTGCACCAGTCTGACCTTTGCCCAAAGGATTGGAAACAGCCTGGTGTATGATGGCTCGAGGCAGAGCACTGATATGCTGCTTTGTGCCACACCAACCATCTCCACTCCGTCCTCTCCAGTCCAGCCCAGGAGGAGCTCTGCTGTGCTATGGGAGAACGAGGAAGGGGGAGTTCCACGGACCTTTGCTTTCTGAAGTTGGTTCTTCCAATTCCTCAAACGGATGCTGGGAAAGGAAAGCCTGTGCTGACTCCAGGACAGAGTAAATGTATGGTCCCCGAGACTTCACTTCTTCCATGAAAGCCTGGAGAGCAGAGCACAGAGATGAGACAGCAGGCTGAGCTGGAGAATCGTGCCCCTGCTGCCCCCGCACCGAGGGCTGCAGTGATTCATTCGCTCCAGGGCCCAAACCTCACTGGAGACACAGAGAGAAGTTAACAGAGAAATACTTTTGCAGTTTGGGGATGGAATGACCACCTGCAAGAAGGTGCAAATGACCACCTTGCAGAGGTCTGGACTGCAGCTTTACTGGAGGGAGGGCGCGGAACAGTGAGCCCAGAAGGGTGCGTTGAGCCGGGGCTGTGCAAGAGGAACTGCTTTATTGATGATGCTTTCACAGGCACTGCTTGGAGACGCTCCTCACTCATGCAGTGAGAGCATGGCCATGCAAACAGGCCTTCCAGCAGCTGTTCAACAACAGGTCCAGCTGCTGGAGGAGCAAGGGGGGGCAGAACAGCAGGATGCCCCAAAGCAGGACATCTGCCAGGGCAGACTTTGGAGGCAGGCTGGTTTAGGATGTCCTCTCCTCCCCTCCAGCTGCAGCCCCCCCATTGGTACTGTCTACTGGATCGGCTGTTTGTGTGCCGGGGAAGTGGCTGGCTCCAGCGAGGATGAGGGATAGCAACAGTAAGCGACAGTTTAGTTTTGTTTTCAAAGTAAAAACAACTAAAGCCCAACAGCCACGGGCAGTAAGAAGGAAATGCTCTGATCAGGGAAGTTGGAAACTCTGATCTGTCTGGGTTTATCCCAGTTTCAGATATGATGATGATGTCCTACTGCAGGAATCACTCATGTCCCAACCACCAGGTCACCTTTAGACCAACCAACATCCTCAGGTGCCAGGATCCCAAAAGCAGAGGCCAGTGAGAGGCAATCCCCTCTATGCAGAGGTAGAACATAAGTAGGAAACCAGGAGAGAAGTGAGGGGGCCCACTGCCAGCACCTGCAGATGACTTGAGGCTGTAATGCAGATTTGTTGTCTAAAACCAGATGGGCTCCGCCTGTCGCGTGCCGTGGGTATTTGCTATGGGACTGGGGGTCTGCCTTTCTGCTGGAAGCAGAGATGGAGACAGACAAGGACTGGTACAATCACAGGCTGTGGGCATGGCCAGTGACACGAGGCGGGGGTCCCAGGCAGGGCTGCCCACCTGCAGCTCATCTTAGCAGCGAACGGCAGCAGGGGAGGCACGAGGGAACGTACCGCGTGCGTCTCCTTTTCCTGCTGCACCAGGAGGACATCACCCCGTAGGGGCAGCTGTGCCGAGAGCTCCTCATCCTTCTGCCCGAGCCAGTCTATGATCTCCTGGAGAGGCACCTGCAGCTTCCCACTGTGGTCAGAAAAGGCCTCCAGCCGAGCCCTGGCAGAAGAGTAAAGACAGCAGGACGGTGGTCAGACAGACAGAACAGGAGCAGGCTCCCTGGGGAGGGGAGGCACAGCCCTGCGGCTGGGATGGTGACCCTGGGCCACCCACAGGACCCCACCAGTGACTGGCAGCATGACCCTCAGCCAGTACAGATGCTGCACCGCCAGGTGGGGTGAAGCATGGAGGCATTGAGGAGAGGGAACTCTGAGGCTCTTCATCACCCTGGAGCCCAAAGCAGAGGACAGAGTCGCTCTGCGTTTGCCTGTGGCTCGGGGCTGTGCGCTGGCTAGCACGGGGTTCTTGGCTCGGCATTTACATGACTGGGCAGCTTCCAGGAGCCTTGCATTAAGGCAAGAGACAATTAACACGCCCCAGTTAAGCTCTCCGTCATGCTGGCTGTGGAGCTGCAACCTCTGACGGTCTAGAAGGCATGTTCCCCCCGCACGGTGGAGAGGGCTCCCAGCGAAGGGACAAGCGCAGAGGAGGTGGCGGCAAGGCTGTGGGGCAAAAAGAGACAAGCTGCAGAGAGAGCAGCAGCAGAGGATGGAGAAAGCAGCAGAAAGCAAGGAGGTGGGGGGGGGGGAGGACGGGATGGGTGGATGCTTTTCAGCATAGGGAGAAAGACTTAGAGGTCTGTGGACAAGAAGGGAAACCGAGCCAAGGTTGCCGTGAATCCATGTGGGTCATCAAGCAAACAAGCTCAAAAGCCTCCTGACAAGCACATGCTGCAGGCAAGGCTGGAAGGCCAGCCCAGCCCCGGAGCTTGCTCCAGGCAGGGACTCTTACCGAAGGCTGTGGGATTTCTTTTTGATCTCGTTCCAGCAAAGATTCATCTCCAGAGGGGCCTGGGGCCCGGCAGCACCGCTCGGAGCCCGGGGGTTTACACACACAGGTCCTGCACCATCCCGCGAGGATTCAACCTGGACAGAAACAGAACCACGCTGCATCTAGACATCTCTGCCCGGGGCTTATGGCACTTGCCTGGGGACACCTACGCCCCTCTGTCCTGACCCTGACTGGCTTTTCAACTCACAAGGGGGCTGCCCTGCTCCTGGAGGGGTCTGTTAGCAGCTCCAGGGAAGCTCGTGGCCATGCCTGGAGGAAGGATGCAGTGCCAGCTCCAGCAGTGCAAAGAGCAAAAATTGAAGGAAGGGCTTGCTGCACCTTTCCTGTTCTGCAGGGTCTCTGTGCTCCTCAGTTGCCCAGCAATTAACTTATCTCACTGCTAGGTATTAAATCAGAGCTGGCTGCTGTGTCTCACAGTCCCTGCAGAGGTAACAGCAATTTCTTTCCATACCATACAGAGCTGCTGTGCCTCAAGAAAAGGCGAGCACCGTGGGTCCTGTTGTTCCTAAGGACCGAGGGAACCTGCCAACCCCTTTACACCATCCGCAGTACTGGGAGCTGCCACCTGCTCCTCTACAGAAGCACAAGGATATTCCCTGCCTGAACGGCAAATCTGAGATGCTGCTTCTCCACAGATGCTGCTTCTCCTCCTTGCCTCTCCAGAACAAGCAGGAGTGGGAAGGATGCTCCGTGAGGCTGTGGAGCGGATGACAGCAAACCCTAACCCAGCCACATGAAGGAAGCACACTTTGCACCATGCCACTCAGCCTGAAAAAAATGGGTGCTGATCCCTGGACAACAATTCCTCAGTGGATGGGGGAAGGAATCCTCTCCTAAGCCTTTAGCACTGTATCATGCTCCTGCTCGTGATGGCAGTGAAGACATCATTGCACTTGCTGGTGACAGCAACACACACCTGCAGGGCTGGAAGCATCTCACATAGGGCTCAGTGAGGGAAAGGGGATTTCCTCTCTGAAAAATATAGTTTGTTGTGCAAAACACACGGACACATTGCACTTCCGTAAGTGAGACGTTGATGCGCTTTGTTGGGGAAACGGCAGCATTTCGATCTAATCTTACTTTGATATTAGAGCTCATTTGTGATAATTATCCCCAGGTGATTAATCAACCATAATTAACTGCATTAGCACTTTTTAAACAGCGCATACAACAGGCACCCCTTTGCCAGAGAAGGGCAGCTGCCTCTGGGGGAAAGCAGAAGCTCTTCCAAAGGGAATGTGCAGATAACTTGTCACTTGTCCTGTCCAAGGTCTCCTGGAGGTGTTCGGGGGACAGATCCAGCCAAGCCAAGGAGAACAACAGGCAGGACGAAACCACCAGACAAGGAATTTGACCACACACCTAAAACAATACCTCCTCCATGCCAGTTCTCAGAGAGAAATCAAATGATCGCCGAGACTGGTGCTAAGTTTCCTTCATCTAAAAACATCTAACACTAGGCTGTTCTCTGCCTCCCCATCCTGCCACTCCAGGAGCATCAAGAAAACAGAAAAAACCATCACCCACAGAATTCACAGGAATCTTGGGGCCATGAATAATAAACCACTCAAGCTAAAACTGCTGCTCACGCATAGAAAAATCAATACTCTGCATGTGCACATCCTCATGATGCTGAAGTAGGTTAGCCCCACAGCGCTGCCAGGGAACACTCCATCCCTCCCCTCTATCCCAGGGGATACCAAAGGAAGGGATCAGCTCTACCTGGGTGCAAGTGCAACTGCGGCACAGCTCAGCAGACAACACAATCCTTCCAGACTTGTTTAAGAAGTTAAAAGCCCACCAAGCCTGCGACTCACAAACCATGCCCAGTAGATGACCCAGTGACAGTGGCCAAGTAAGGGCCAGGTGTTGAACATCCGCTCCCCTAGGACAAAACCCCTGCAAGTGAGCAGAGGGGAAAAAGCAGTGCTTTCCCTCTGAGCATCCCCTAAGCATCCATTCCCCAGAGCCCCCCGGCAGCAGCAGCCTGGATCCGCATTCTCCCTCCACGGCTTTATTTTCAGGCGCAGAACACTCACGCAAGCTCTGGCGAGCGCATCTACCTGTGCTTAGCCACAGATCCGCCGCTGGGCTGCTCAGCTTCGCCGGAGGAGCCGGCATCGCCTCCCACCCCTCCGGGTGCCGCCAGGCAGCACCCGGCAGGGAAGCGGGCAAGCGCCGTGTGCTCAGCAGAGCGGGGCCGCCTTGAGCACTGACCCCCCAGGAATCTGGAGGGGGGCGGCAGTGCCTCGCAGCCAGACTCAATCCCAGCTTTGTCCGGTGGCATTCCAGCAGCCTCCAACCTGCCTTAACCCCTGTGGGACCATCGTGGTTACCCGCAAAGCACAAAGTGGGCAGAGATCTGCAGGGCACCCGGCGAGGGAAAGCCCCTTACGGGAAGTTGGCTGTGCCCAGAGGCGTTGATGCAGGCACTGGGGAAGATCCATCTCTGCAAGGGCATTGCAAAGGTGGTGGTGGGCTGGGATGGGGTGACCAGCAGAGACCTTGCCCTCAGACGCTGGAGCACACGCAGGGCAGACAGAGGTGTTTGTCAGGGAAGAGATTTACCCAGGGAATGGTCCCAGCAAGCTTTGGCTACCCAGAAGGTCAAGATCCTCAAGACCTAACCCCCAAGGAACCAAAGGTGCCCTCCTTGCCCCCCATGTGACCCAGGCATCGCTGGGTGCCAGCACAGATGTTCCTGCCTGCCTGGACTGGGTGCAAATAGTTTGTTTTTGCCAGAAGGCTCTGGGCTGGCTCCTTGTGCCCCCCACAGTCCTGCCACCCAGCATTGTTTCCATGCTCTCCTCCACCTACAGGGAGGGAATGAAAAGCTCCCTGTATCTCTCCCTCTCTTCCCCTCCTTCCCTGCCCGCACATCTGACTGCTTCTGTCTCTCCCTGTGGGACCAGCACGGCCAACCTCCTCTCCCCACCACCCCCCCAGGGCAGACAGATGCGGGACCAGCTCCCAGACTGGAGGAGGAGGCTTCAGCAAGGCCAGGGCACAACTAAGGACGGGTTGTCTGCAGCCTGCTGGGAGCTTTCAGGACAAGCAAGGACAAGAGAGGAAGGCTGTTTCCTAGGTGGCCACACCTACACCTGTGAGAAGGAGGGCATGGCGGACCCTTTGAACAAGGTGGGCTGTCATTAACGTTGCAGGAGCCAGCAGCCAGCTGGTGCATGGCACCCAACACACTGATGCCCACACAGCAGAAATCCAGGCTCAGGCAGGGACTGGGGGAAACCTGTGGTGGATATGACCGGAGCTGAGGATGTTTGCGCACTCCCTGTGTGCCGTCTTGCAGCTCAGTGGTGGTGGGTCCAACAGGGCGTCCTGCCTCAGCTCCCCTCCCCTCTCCAGCAAACCCCACAGGGCTCTGACCCCCTTGTAGAGGTTTGGAGTGTTCAGGCAGCTCAGGAGGGCATTTGCCTGCTCACCTTGTTCTATCCCTCTCCCTCCTCGCTTCATCTGCTAGGCTGTTCATTAACCACCCATGCGCTGGCTTGGTAGCAGCTACATAACAGCCAACCCCAGGGCCAATAAGCCCTGACGTGGCTACCAAAAGCCTGCCCCAGCCACAAGCCACATCCTTGAATGCAGGAGTGGCTCCAGAGACAGCTCTGCCTTCCTCCTGCAGACCCCGGCTCCGGGACAGGATGGGTCTGGGCTGATGGCAAGCCACAGCAGGGAGGAACCCCAAGCTCAGCCTTCACTCTTCATGTTTGAAGCATTATGAAAGAGGAAGAGGCAGAGCCAGAGACCTCATTCATCCTGGGAACAACACTGCCAGTGCCCAAGGAAAACTTTGGCACCGTTCATCACTCTCTTGTCAGGTGAGAGGTACCATGAGGCCAAGAGCTACAGGCAGCAAAGGGGAAGCCATGTTCTAGCAGAGGCAGCGCTTCCCCAGCCTTGCTGTCTGGGTTACACAGGACAAGGTGCTAAACCTGCTCGTGACAGCTTGGTGCAGAGCACGGGCAGCTTTGCAGACAGTTTCCAAGACACTTTTCTGTTCTCCTCCACTCTGCCCTGCCGTTTACCCACGGGACCTGGAGACCTTCACCTCTCTGCCCAGCTTTGGTGAGGAGCCTGGCCTGCTAGCTCAGAGACCCTGGGGGAAGGAGCAGGGAGACCAGGAGTGTGAGCACCCACTCTCTGTTCCTCAAGATAACTAGACTAGAAAGAGGTCAGACTCCTCCTCTGCCTTACAGCATTCGCCAGGGGCTTATTTCCAAGCTATTCTCTGCAACCAGGAAGGTTAGAAACCTACATTTTCAGCAAAAGCTGACATTCTTCTAAGTTTCCAGGAAAAAAGTAAACCCAACCAAATACACAAGAGCTGTTAACGGTGGCCTCTTGCTCTTTATTTTGAAGGAAGCTTGAAATGCAGCTCTGCAGGTTGCCTCTCTTGCTCTACTTTGGGAAGCACTTTGCAGCCAAAATGCTCGAGGAGAGCTAACGCTCTCATTAAGTGGAAGCCAACGGGGGGCTGGTGATAACAGCTTTCCCTGCCACCAGGAACAGAGGTCCCAGTTTGCTCCACAGACATTTGCAACCACTGCAAAAAGCTGCCATGAGAAAGGTTCCCAGACCCAGCTCTTACCTGAGACAGCGGGTGGGCAGTGCTGCTTTGCTGCGCCTGGCCTGTGACGTGCCACTCAGGACATCGTGGGAGGACATAGGGCCATTCCTGCATCACCAGGGGCTGCATCAGAACCAATGTTCATGGGGATGGAGACAAGTCTGGGCACGGGCACCTGAAAAGCAGCGTGAGAGACCCTGGGTCAGCTTGCACCTCCTCATGGAGCTGACCTAGTGTGCTGCCCTCACGAAAGCTGAAGACCAAAAGGATATATTTTTTAAAAAATATATTTGTACTAATGTTACAATCTTTTTTCATCTAAATGTGCAACTCTTTTTTTTGCATCTAGTTACACAATTTGCTGTAATGATATCCTGTGTGAGGAAGTCCCACAGATTATGTTGCATTTTTAACAAGGGTTGGGTTTCTTGAACTACAGGAGATGCCTGGGATTTAAAGGAGGAGGGGAGAGAGGATCTCACTGCCATGACCACTTACGTTTAGACATAATAGGCATATCCCCATAACAGACAATATTTTCAAACACATTATTTTTTCCTTTTATGTTCAGAAGGAAAATTGCCTAAAGCCTCAGTCCCCCATACATGCATCTCACACCATCAGCTACCTTTTTATGTATTCCCTTTTTTATTCTTGTTTTAAAACTGTATGACCCATAAAGCCAGTTATCAGTGGCCCCTTGTCTATTCTATAGATCTGAAATGCAACCTCTGGTCATAACGCTGCTTTTTTTTTGCTGTTTGGACTCTGAATAAGCTAAAATAGTGATTTATATAGTGATTTATTCCGCTGCCAGCATCACCTTGGCTTTACAGAAAGCCACGAGAAAATAAAGCCCAGATGGGTAAACCATTTCCTACGGGTATTCACGCGTAGGATGTGGTGGGTCTCCATGCTCTCTACCAGCATTATGGAAATAAGAAGATCCTTTGTCTCACCTCCTGAGTGCCAGGCTCCTAAACTCCTTCAGCAATGACAACGTCTGTCAGGACAGAGAGCCACAGCACAAGGGAACTAAAGCCTGTCCAAGGCAACAGTCAAAGAACAAGACCGAGCCGGAAAGCCAAGTGCCAGCAAAGGCCATTACCTCAAGCAATGTCCTGTGCAATGCCTTGCTGACACAGAAACCTTATCACAGCTTTGATGGCAATGGCTCAGCTGCTCTTTGCCACTCTGCAATAGCAAAGACAAAGCCAAGACATGGAGAACCCAAGATAATGTGGAAATAACTCAGCTGCATGCAGCCAGCACAAAAGACGACATTCAGCGGAAGAGAGACAACCAGACAGTGAGGCAAGACTGCAAGAAAACCCATAGCTACATACAATCACTTGCCAAATTCTCCTCTATTATAAGAACCAGGCAAGGAGAAATACTCTTGATCTGCTCTGCTCCTCTGCTGTGGCACGCAAAATAGCTCCAACTCTTGCACTTTTATTTTAGTGCTTCAGTACGGCACTGTGTCTGGGCACCGCAGCATGTGGAGTAGACATTTTGTGGATGCTTCCTGGCTAAATGTCTATTGCCTGCTGCCTACGCCTGTCAAGAATCAAACCTGTGATCCACCTCTCCCACACCAGCGTTCACCCTCTGCACTCAGCTCTAGGTTGGTGCTGGAGATCTGGCATTCTACAGCCAATGGACAACACCAATCAAAAAAGATTTAAGTGTTAGGCAAGTAAAACTACCATACCCGCAGCCTACTACAAACCTCTACTTGAAAAGGAGTTGAAAGATCCTCCTTTGGAGGACTGAGGGAGCAATGTGGTCAGGCAGTCCAACGAGGTTTAGAGTGACATTGATCCCCTGGGCACATTTCTGTGCAAGCAGGAAAAACATCAAGGGCCATGTGAGCAGAAGCAGGTGAGAATTTCCACAGGAGGACATCGCAAGAAGGAGTCTTACAGTCACCGTGGAGCGGGCACTGGGGCACTGCACCCATACAGCAGCGAAAGCAAGGAGTGAAACCTTTCCCAGTGGTATCTCTCACCTGGTCTTTGCTGGAGGTCCCCACTTCAGGCCCAAAGATGATCAGACCCTTCCTCAGAAGGATCAGGTACAACCTCGTTACACGATGCTGTTTTGCATCCTACTATATGAAAAGGACCCAACACTTGCCTCTGCTCTTAGTACGCCTTAAGAAGCAAAGCATTAGAGGTTTCACAGTGCTGTGTTACAGCTTCCAAACACTTCAGTAACCAAGCCTCCACTTGAGCCAGTTGGAGACCATGATGATCCTCTAGTTGAAAAATAAGAAAACCAAAAATCTTGATGTTACATTTCAACAGTTGAACGCTTGGGCATTAGGGTATATTCAAAACAAAGTTGTTGCCTTTTTCCTCTTCCTACAGGAGCTGCACCTGTTACAAAGTCAGCGCTTGACTGGGAGAGAGCCTGGCTCACCGCGCTGCTTTCCGGGCAGTCTGACAAAGACAGTTGGAATGGCCTTTGCTCAACCAGTTCTGCTTCAGCTCTACCACATAACTTACAGTTCCGCTCAGTCATCTCTGCACTCCTCCTACTTACAGACCTGTCGCAGCAGCCAGAGAGGCAGCGCTCAGGTGCACAGACTATGCCCCATCTCCTGCAGCACCTCTTCTCCATCCCAGGCAATGGTAAGATGACAGCTTGCCACCAGTGAACATGTTGCAGTGTATTTCTGCCGGTTTGCTGCCTTTGTTTAAAATCCTCCTGATTCAAACCCAGATCCAAACTCTCCCAAGCATCAAGGGAATCCACACTGCAGCTGACCTGCATCACTAAAGGTAACCCCCAGGATCAGGGACCGGCTGCGGAAGCTAGAGTTCAATGTCAGATGTTGAATTTCTGGCTCTCTACCACATATAACAGCAGCAAATACAACATACAGGTCAAGAGGTCTCTCGATCACAAGGCTCATGCTTTGAATTGCTAATTTCCTCCAAAATGTTCTTTCCAGGCTGAAACTTTCCACTCCAGATCTTGGCCTATAAGGAAAAAAATATGGCAACATTTTGAGGCAAGGAAGCTCAGCCTTTATCCCATGAGGGGAATGGAAATACAAACACATTCCCTGCTGCTGGAAATGTTAATGGCTTTGTTGTTGTTTAACTTACTGTTCAAGAGAAGTAATAACATTTTAGCTCAGCATGCTCAGTGTCCTTTAAGGGGAAAGGTGGGAGGCTTGTGGATATTTCAAAGTTCAGCTCCCATGTAGATGCTGACAAAGGGAGCATTCCCAAGCTGGCAGACAACAGGACTCCCTCGACAGCGCAACAGCACATCCTGTTCCAGCAAAAAATTGTTTTCTGCACGTGTAAGTAAATAGTTTAAGCCTGAGATCCAGGACCAGCAGACCTACTTCCCAAGACCCCACTAGGTCAAGGTTTGGTGAGAGAGAAGGAAGAGAAGTCTTTGTCGCACTGGGACTGAGTGTACAAACAACACAACTCCCTCTTAGAGCACGCGTCCTTAGTCTCCACCTCTTTGCAAACCAGGAATACATACCCAAACACAGTCCGTTAAAAAAAAAATATATATATATATATATATATAAAAAAAAAAATCATGCTAAGAGTGTCCAGGTTCTCACTTGCTCCTGTGTGCAAGGACACGGGAAAAGGACTATGAGCAGTCTTCCCCATGAGTGGGCATTTACAACCCCGTCGTCCAAGGGCTAAAAAACCCCCATGCCAAAGCTGCAGCTGGGTTTTGCACTGCACTTCCACCTAAGTACCTGGTCCCCTTCACTAATTAGAATTAAGGGTCCTTCAATTAAGCAGCTGTCCTTAAGATGTAACATAAAATCTTTGCTGTATCTGGTAGGGAGCAAGTGGCACAGAAGATGCCTTATTCACTGAGGGTGGGTGAAGTGGGGCACTCTGGCGTCTAATGAGCTGCATTCTTAAATGACCACTTAGACTTTGAGCTCATAACCAAAACATTATTTTAATTCAATGCATAAATAGGTGCCACTGGTCCTAATAAAGCAGCAACATCTCTTCCACTGGGTCACTTGCTCTCCATTTTCCCAAGCAAAAGAATACACACATGCACACAAAAACTCCAGCTGAAAAATTTAACCATTTAGTCTTGCACCAGGAAACTGGGACAATGATGTCCTCAGCTAACCAGGTGAGTGGGGGAGCATGTCCACAACATGGCCACGCAGAACTGGCTGCTCCTCTCCCTGCTTAAAAATAACTTATGGAAATTTATTTAGGAAGATCAAAATCTAAATTTCTTTCACATGCCGTTTCAGACTCCCAGCTGGGTTTTAAGCTGCTCTTTCCAAAGCTCACTTTGCTTGGGAATTCTTCCCATCTCTTCTCCTCCTCCTTTGATTAGACAAGTACTACAAATACCCGAGCACCTCGAGGACCCAGCTGTAAGCACACAGCCCCACTGTGCTGGACACAGAGAAATTGCTGTCTGATAGACCTGACAGACAGAAGGAGTGAGACGAAGCAGCAAACACCCTCCAGCCTCCCAAAAGGGACAGCGAGGGGGACAATAACTTGCCTAAAGACCGAAAGAAGGTTGCACCAACCATAAAAATTCAACCCAATTCTTCAGAGATCCGGTCGTGTCCGGTAGCCCCAAAACCAGCCTGTTTAAACCCACTAAAAATCCTGAGTCTTGTCTTTGTCTTTCTCCTCCAAGAACCTGAGCTTTCCCTTTCCTGCTGTTAGAGGCAGGAAACGAGTGTTGCTGCATTGTGAAAACCACATCACCCATTTGCCATACTCTATAACTGACCAGCAGCAGCGGGAAGAGCACACCCACCACACAGCAATAGCCAAGGTAGTGCTGTGTTAGCTTTTGGTTTCCTTGAAGCTTTGTTTCTCATTCCTGGTGTCAAACTAACATCTGTTTCTCTGTACTGAAGATTCTGCCTTGCCCCCAACAAGCTTGTCTTTATAATAAACTCCCAGTCAAAGCACAGGGTTCTCTGGCCACATGAAGTCGCATTTCCTTTCCTTTCTTGAGATGCATCAGAGCGACTTTATTCTTATGCTAAAGGAAACAGCAAAGGAAAATGGGATGGAGCTATTTTGGCTCAATTCTGAAAACTCGGTTTCATCTTTATACACCTGTGAAAATGAGGGGGTTTTGAAGACTGAATTCTTTCTGGTCAGTATGTCTCGTTTCATGAGACTCACAATTCCTCTTTTATGCTTTTATCATAGGCATCCAGCCTAAAGTGGAGGTCTTGAATATGTTTGTCAAAATTGAATCAGAAATTCACCATGTGTCTACAGAACTCAGGGCTTTTGTTTGAAACCATTCATTTAATCCCTTCCCTATCTCACTTTGTTTAGTTTTGAAAAGAGTCACTCCAACCTGAGCAACCCCATTCACGGTTACAGTCCTGACCAATTTTAGCAAGTGGGATTGATGTGTCTCAGGTATTAACCCAGAGACAGATGGTCCCTGTCTTAATTTCTACAGTTAACAAAGAGGACCTGAACACAGCGTCACATCACAGCGCCTACTCCAACACCTTCCCATCCCAGCACTCCAGGCACCCACGTTCCTGGGCACAGTGCTGCAAAGCAAGATAGTTTGAAATAGCCTGGTCCCTTTCTGGAGTGCCATCACACGCTTGTTGTCACCAGAGCCCTGCCGGGCCAATTCCTGCAGCAGCAGAGAAAGCAGCTTTCAGCATGGGGAACTGGCAGGGGACGATGCGAGATGGCACCAGAGCCACGGCAGGCACATGCGCTACACACGGTTGCCAGAAAAACGGAAACCCTCCCGGCACGACCGAGCCTTGTAGCTGGGACTTCGCACAGTGCATTGCTGTAGGGTACTATGGTCGGGCTATAAAGGCCATTAAAGAGAATAATCAAGCAAGAACTCTCACAGCTCCAGAGAGATCGGTGAGCAGCAGAAGGAGAGAAGGTGTGAAGGACCTCAGATAAAGGCACAGGTAAAACACAGACTGACAAAAATTTGACTAGAGGTTTTATTCCACCGCCAAAACTCAAACAAACATCAGTTTCTCCCGCAGACAGCACGGTGTTTAAAAGTGTGGGAGTAATTGCTCCACACCCCAGTCACTGCACACAGGCAACCTCAGCATCGAGACCCCATGAATAGGATGCTGGCAATTCCACCAGCGGAGCCCTACGCCTCTGATGCCGTGCTGGAGGGAAGACCAAAGGGAACAGGCTGGACTGGGGACTGGTAATAATCTCGTGGGCAAAGTGGCACTAAATCGTGGTGAACCACTGCCCAGGCTGCCCTGTCTGGCACGGGCAGGGAGGCGGAGTGCTGAGCCCTGGGGAGCAGGAAAGGTCCCGTGCCTCCTGCGGGCGGGCGGTTCTGCCGCCGGTCAGGGCTGCCCACATGAAGGGAAGGTCAGTGGTGGCAATATAAGGCCTTGAGAGAAGAGAAGGAGGGATGAGTGAAAGGGATTGGGGAGAAGCTGGGGGAGGGGAGGGCAGACACATAAAGGAACAAGGCTGGACTGGGCAAGGTAGTGAATGAAAAGGGCTGAGCTGGAACTAGAGTCTGATCCCAGCTTACTACTCAAGAAATATTTGGGTCCCTGCCTTGCCCTGCTGTCCAATCCTCCCAGGAGGATGCTAGAAGGCCACCATGCACCCTGCCCGGAGCAGTCCTTCAGCTCAGGCGAAAACACTGCCAGGGTAAATTAGCCTTTGCTGTGCAAAGAATCAAAGCCGGTGAAATCGGGATGCTGGCTACTATTGTTTGCCTTGGGAATCCGCATCACTTACTGGTTCCCAGCCTCTCCTTTGTGGAAACGATCTTGGCCACCTCTCTTGCTCCCACTGTGTCCCCCCTGACACCCTTCTTTTCTTCTCCACAAGTTTCCTCACCCATGCATACATGGACAGCGTTACTGTGAAGGGATATACACATGCACACACGCCCAAAGAGCGTATTTCCGAGGTTAACAATCCATTGATATTTCCCCCTTTTCCAGCCCGGTCAGGATCTGAGTGGGAAACAAATTTTGTCATGGCCTACCTTCTGAGTCCACCAGGTCTGAGACGCCGGGGCAGCGGCCGCCAGGCTTCGGGAGCAGGGACGGGGGCTGCCTCTGTGAATCAGCAAAGGAGTCCCTGTGACAGGGATGCATGCTGAGGCTGAGCGCTGCTGTCGGCAGGCTCCCTGCCTCTCCTCCTCCACCGCCCCGCGCTGCTGTGTTGCTATGCAATCACATCACCAGGAGTAACAGCATCTCTCCAAGCCTGTGAAGAGATACCCTTGACTCGGCAAACGCAGGAGGAACAAGGACAATCCCACCAAGTGCCCAGCCCTTTGGAGGTCTCCTCGGCCAGCAATCGATACGGAGGAGGGGAGGGAGAAGAGTGGATGCAAAGAAAGACACACGCACAGGAGGAGGAGGAGGAGACAGAATACACATGGAGAGGGAGAAAGAAAAGGGCGGGGGAGGGTGGGGGGGGATACAAATGCACAAAAGGCGCTGTGGTCTGACCTCCGGAGACCCGACACAGGCTGCTGGGCTCAGACACGCTTCCCGCTGCTTGCCGACATCTCCCCACCGCCTCTCAGGACTGGCGGCTCTCATTTTAGGTTAGATATGGCCATGCATGTGCTGGAAAATGCCAGACACATTCACCTCCTTTCTTAACCGCAATTTGGGTGTCTGGCATAAGATTTAATAAATTAAAAATAGCCCATTTTAAAATTAAAGTTAAGGAGCAAAAATAGGATAATCACTTAATTTCAGATCTGCTTCCTAGTCTTCTTAGAACAGAAAAATAAGTAAAGGAAGAGCCAATTCTCCAAGCTGGGAAGAAATCCTGATCCAAGATTTTTTAAATGTCAGGGTATCTTGTCTCAGCTCACGAGAAACAGAAGGATTGGAGCTGCTAACTTGGCTGAGGACACAAGCAGACCTGGAGTTGGGATTTCAGTCCATACATAACAAATAGTCTGCAGTTTTTCAGGTCATTCCACCCAAGCATTTCAAACTGCTGAAGATGCCAGTGATGTTATTCCCATATTACGCAAAAAGAAACAGAGTTAAATGATTTGGTCAGAAAGAGGAATCAAATCTGATCCCAGCCCCGGGCTTTAGCCACTAGACTGTCTCGGCCTCTGGCTGGGAAAATTAAAAGTTGGAAAACACAATCTTTGCGGTCCTTGTCAGAACAACCTTTAATGAGCCTTAGGGTTTCTTTTCCCAGAGCTGATAGACTAAAGATGTTCATTTTCTCCCCATACAGTCATGTTCTACAGAAGCATCACTGCCGTTGGTAAAGGTTGCCCATTTTCATACATTTATTCCTCAGAAATGGTAGGTTGGGTGTACCTCAAAATACAGGTTCACTTGGCTCATTCAGACCCAGAAAATGGATATGTAACAACAACTTCACAACTCCACTATGCTTCTGAAAATCCTTTCTGGCCAAGTGTCCTGATTTGAGGTAAAACAGGACCAATTTTGTTCA
>RSEF01000004.1:813999-845466 GCA_003993805.1 Himantopus leucocephalus
AAAAAAAAAAAGGAGACATGAAAAAGAATTCAAAGAGACTTTATCACTTGGCCTAGACCCACGCTTTCCAGGCAGAGTAGGGAGACACCCAGTAATATTAATCTCTTAAATGATTAAGACATGACCAGTTTGCCTGGGACAGTCACATTCATAAAAGCAATACTCAAGAATTGGCATACAGCCTTAAAATCAGCAGAAGAAATGCAGTGTATTTTTAAGGGAGACTTTCATTCACTAAGCAGAGAAACAGAAGCCACTGGAAGTAATGCAACTTGACAGTTGTTCTATATAATAAGCACTAGCTCCTCTTATTTCCCAGAGACCATCTTGTCATGTTAATTACCCTGCAGACTCCTCAGAGAAATAGCCACATGGAGAGCCTTGCGCCAGCTGTCGGCAATTGGCTACTCTTCTTCTCAGATGCAGCCACTGGAACTAACAAGGCCAAGAACAGCAGCCCTGTTGGTGGATCCTGCAGAGAACTAAACAGTGCTGTCTTTGGACCTGCAGGCAGCACAAGGCAGTCCCAAACTCCCATAGAGTTTGGAGGTGGCAGAAGTGCTTCCTACTCAGCACGTTATAGAATTTGTAAGGAAAAGCTCAAGTCTAGCGGTCAAAGCACAGGAGTGAGAAGTTGTATAGTTAACTACCGATGATTCCAGCTGGCTGACTTAAGTTCTCCCAAAACAATATAGGAACTCCTTCCTTCGCTTATCAAAGATATGGAAATAATACTAGGAAAGAGGTCAGAATCTTGCTATTTTGGATAACAGACTGAAAAAGAGAGAATAGAAACTACAGCTATAAAATCCTGTATCATGAAAGCTGGGCACAACTGGAACATTGACCTTTGCTTTGCATGGTAAGAAAAGGTAGATTTCAGATTTTGCAAAGTAATTTCATTTCCAAAAGATTGAAAGAGAAGACAAGGAGTCCATACAGCCCACACCATTTGTAGTACCTGTACATAATGTAGCAGAGCTGATTCAAGTTGACAGAATCCATGCTGAGAAGCGCTGGGTAGAAAACTCCAGCAGGAGGCATTATCAACAAAGGCAGATTGTACTTCAGATACATGTCACACACCTGCAGGAATGAAGCAAATCCAGGCAGGTTATTACTGCCATTAATAAACCCTGAAGCATCTAAGAGCAAAAGAGACCGTGACACTGCATTCCAGCCAGCTCCATCAATTTCACCTAGGAGGGAAGGCCAGGGTGAAGCAATTCCATTTGTTTCCTTCTCAGTATGAGACATATTCATCAGTTCATATCTCAGTTTGCTTCAACCATTTAGGTGTACCATATATTTTGACATGGTTACTTGCTGAGTCAAATCTACCCAGATCCCTGTTAAAAAAAAAAAAAAAACCACAGCTGCCATCTTTTTTTTTTTGATCTTTTAGATCATACCGACACACAGAGCTGGGATTGCACTAGACCCGTCCTTGTTCCTAGCCTGGTTTGCTGACACCAGCAAGCCGAACAGACCATACATCTCTTCCAATTAGGAAATGAAGTCTTCCTGTTTAACCGTGCTGGATTTGCATGAACATACGATAAAGTTTTGCTCTAAGAAAAGATGATACAGCAATAAAACATGGGTTTATTCTCAGACTCATGTTTAGAATTTAAGGTTGAGTTTCAAGTGAAAAAGACACTTTGAAGTTTCTGCAGATTTAACAAGATCTTCAGCTATAATGACAGTCTTAAAGTGAGGTTAAATAATTGAAAGCAATATTGCTGTAACTAAATACATTAGTCTCCCCTATAGCTTAACCACAGTAACTATTCCCAAAGGTACGATGCATACCTTCCAGAAGGGGGCATTCTCAGAAGAGTAGTGGTCTAAGAATATGCAAATCTAGTTACTACAGCTCAGACCATAAACAATTAAGCCCACCATCCTGAAGATAGATACTTTTTGCATTTTGTTAAATTAGGCACAACAATCATTTTAGGACTCCTTCCCCTAATCTCATAACAGACTTTCACTAAAGATTGTTTGCCAGACCTTCACCTTTTTCTCTCTTGCCCTCAGTACAGCTGTATCACATAAGGTATAAGCAGATACTTGCATGCAACTGAATTACTGGTATTTTCAGAAATCTAGACTCTTTACTTAATATCTCTGCTGCATGATTTTAGAAATCTCTAGAGTTCTGAATACATGAGCAAAACATCAAGCAAAAATGCAAATCCTAGTTGTCTGCTAAAGCACCAATAATCATATATCAAAAGGTGCATGATTCTCTCTATATTCCCGTGAAACAAGCATTTACCTATTTTAAACACACTGCCTTACACAAACGTTGTTGCCCATTAGTTTTGTGTATTTTTAACAGATGTTTTAGTTACAAGTAGATCCCAGAACTATAATTGTTTTTTCAACTCTTCACAATCTTATCCAAATTGTAGGAGGAACAGCATGGCTGGAGTTCACATGGCAGTAAGCACATCTACAGAGAGGAAGTGAGGAAGCTAGAGAAAAGGTTTAAATCTATTTGATGCTGCTTAGTTTATCTACAGGAAAAATTGGGGAAGAACCCTTCATTTTTAATGGAACATTTAAGAAAAACATCAGGATATGCTGTTTGAAATGGAACTGAACATTGTTCTTTTCTATAAGTTAGCATAAAAAAAATCATGTTATGCCATATTGTTACTTCCCCTTCCACAGTTCACCTGTGACTTAAGAGCAACCACTTTCTAGCAGAATATTTAGTTCTGCATATGGATGCAATAGCAGCAGCTATCACCTGTAGATCTGTCACGTATTTGGAACCTTCTTGCATTTAATCACAAAGTTCTGTAAACTATAATGAGGGAGGTGTTTTCATGCTCTAGCTTAAAAAAATGCAAACAGTCCTTGAGTATTGGGATTTTGAAAGCCAAGATGAATGGGATACATACGGTCTCATAGAAATCCAGGATGAAGTACAGCAAGAACGTAGGATTGTTTTCCAAACGCAATGCAACAGTAGAGATCCCTCCAACAAAGTGGATCAGTTCAGCCACCGTGTTCACTAGTCCAGAAAGGGTGGTATTCCTGCAGCAATGCCATGATGCAACATCAGTATATACACTTCTTTGCAAACAGTAAAAAGTAAGAGTGGTAAAAAAGAAATTGAAGTTTATCCTTCTGCCCCACCAAGCATTCAGCAACATGCATTTGGCCTTCAATATACCCGGTAACATACTGTTACCAAGATTATTATGAACGTGACCCAGCTGTCAGTGTCACAAGGATTTTGACGTCTAGACAATTCAATTTTCAGTGTCAATAGAAATACTTTTAAAGAGAATGAACAGGATTTACAATGTAGCTTACAATAGAGCAGAAACATTACATCATTATTAACCTTCTAGTCGGTCTTTATGCTAGGTAACAGGGCTAGAATATATATCTAAATGCACAGAACACTGTATCGCATTTATTTCAGAAAAACTTACAAAGAATGGACTTGAGAGTCAGACTCTGAATCCAAATGAATCACATGCCAATTTAACCAGTTCTGCAACAGCTCTTTCAAGCTCTCAAGAACACTGCACTGCAACAGGCAAAGAGAAAACAGGTTGATGACAATTTACATAAGTGAATAATACTAAACAAAAAATGTCATGAGAATTGACATATGCAAGGCAAGATATCAAGAGCTTCTCAGGACCATCAAGAGCAGTGAGATAACTGCATGTCCCATTGAACTGAATTTATGTGTTACATAGATTTTCCCGAAGAATGCAAGTTTCACATAACAAGTTAAAACTGCAATAAAATAAACTATCATCTTGTTACCATCAGTTCTTTCTTTTTCCAATGCCCCAGTTTAATTCCAGTCAAAAAAGAAACTATCTTAAAGGCACCCAAAATCCCAAAGAAGTTTTGTGAGTAATATTTGGGCACAGACTTCCCTAAAACAAGTCCCCTATACAATCCCTCAGACTTCTACACCTGACACAAGGGCATATAGCAATATCAACTACAAGTGAGCCACTGTAGTCACTTTAATTACCTTAAAGTAAAGGGATGATGTGAAGAAGAGCTGTGCCAGGGGATCATAGAGATGTGACTTTATTTCTGAAACAAATGTGAAAGCAGCATGATATCTGTGCACAAGTTCTATCCCCCAAGATCAGACACTGTCCAGCCTCACCCAAAGGATCTGCCACACATACCAGAGAGGCTGCTGAGGGGGATCCAACTCACAAGTCTCAGGATTTGTGATTGGCAGCAGAAGCCATCCCAGAGAGGAAGGCTCTTATACAGGAACTCTTCACAGGAAGAAAATCCCTCCTATGAAGCAGAAGATGAACATTCAAAAACTCATCTCATATGCCCGCACCAGGCTCACTTCACCCTAGAGAAAAAGAGGCTTACACCTCCTTCTTGCCATACAATTCACCAGGACATTCAAATTATCATTCTCGAATTATTGTCCCTGCAGAAAGCAAGGCCATCTCCAGAATATTGACTCACTAGAGGAATATGTATTTTTATTACTTGAGACACTGTCACTTCTCATAGATACTACAGGAAGCAGGTAAGTCCCAGAAGTACTTTAAGGGAAGACTTCGTGAAACCCTTGGCTTCCACAAAACAGGCAGTTACCTGCAAGAAACACTCTGTCTTGTAGATAGTTTCCAGGAAGTCCTTGAATTCTTCTTCATATACATTATTATCAGCCACACACCAGGTGCATTCTAAACAGGAGAGAATACTATATTTGAATATGAGCACAGCAACAATAAGCACAATCAGAAAAAAAATCCATTCTCCAGTAGTTGTTTTAATGCTACGTGATTAATCACTACAAAACTGAATAGTGAAGTACTATTATTGAAAGGTGAAAAGCCTCAGATGTCCTTTACCTCCCTACCATGCAAGGTAATACTATGCTCCTACCTTCCTGAAGAGTCTGGCCCATCCAATAGTAGAGCCTCAGGTTAACAGATTCATCTTTGATGCAATTCATGTAGTGAAGCAATAAAGGGTTTGTTAGCACTGAACCCATCTGGGAAGGAAACTGCAAGAGAAATCAAGAAAAAGAGTTATTCAGTATTTACATTAGCAAATTGCCAAAGAAACCCATTTTATCAGAGTTGTCTAATCATTTTACCAGCAACAGGACCATCTCCAGAAATCATTCATCACCTTCAGGTAGGACTAGATGCTCTGTCAGAACTAGGTAGCCCACACACTATTCACATATAAACAGGGCATACAGGAATATCCTTTGATCTCTCAAAACATTCAGTGAGCTTAGCGAGACCTTCCTGAAACTCACCTCTAGACGGTGGATATTTTGTAGGAGCTGAGAAAAGGTCTGCAGCTGCTCCACTGGAAAAGGCTCATTCGTCCTGTGCAAATCAACACAGTTCTTTTCACTGTCCTCATCTAAATTATTTCTGTTTGTACTGCTTGCAGGTATAGTCAATTGGGTATTCCATTTCTGTAGAAAAGAAACAGAAATGAATAGCAATGACTCAGTTTCCAGTGCAATCAAGTGCACTTGTGACCAGTGTTGTCATACAGACCCTGTTTTGCAAAAAAAGGTATCCAGGTTTTCATTATAATGGGAATGTTGCATTTCTATATAGCTACTCCACCCTTCCCAGTGCTGAAATAAAGCCTGACTCCCATTATTTGCCAATATTCATCCTGAAAACAGCTGTTTGGCACCTTCTAGGGTCTATCTTAGGCCCATAACCTACCCTTTTTCGGGACTGAGGTTGAGCTGTGCCTAAAAACAGTGGCCGGAACACTTGAGAGTTTTCCTGGTTTCTTTGCCTAACTGTGTTGATTGCTTCTTTCCATGGGCCCTCTGAATTCTTGAAGTAAGTCTGAAAACATAAATCAGACGTCTATACAAGAAGCCAAACTAAGAAAAAGTGACAGAAAGATCAGTTTCTATCTGAACAAACGTCACCACAGCAATGTATATACACTCAACTGCTTGACAGACCAAGAGGCTAGGTTTGCACAGCACAGAACTCTCATCATTCCGCTGTTTCATTACCTTTTGACTATAGTTCAACAGTTATGCTTTTATTTCCTTCTGAAATGATGTCTCCTTTTACAGAACAGATCCCCAACACTTCTGATTTATAATTCTCATTTGGATAAATCATCAATTCACAGATTAAATCTCTACTATACATTAAAATAAAGCATGACCAAGGTATGCTTATGCAAGTTACTAGGGAACTTCATCATCAGCGATAGCCACCAAACAGAACAAATCAATGAGCAATCAAATTCTCAAATTAGCTGTAGTATCTACATTAAAAAGAAAACTGGAATAATGAACCCAACACCTTTTCTGCACAAAACTTATTTTTTGTCACTTCAATTGCAATCAGTCTTTAAATCCTAATCAAGTGCCAAACCATCACAAAAGTATTCAGATTGGTTTGGGCCTAGTTAATCAAGCTTTTATTATACAAATTAACACAGTGTTTTCATAAAAGCAGTTGAAGATGTATTGGGGTTTTAGTTGCTAGTTATTTACTTCACTTCTGTGCATGCCAAAAAATGTAAATTCTCCAACAGATGACTGCGCAGCACTATGCAAAGTATAAATTTATAGAGCAGTGTAAGTACACAAGCAGATTGAAACAAAACAAATTTTCTTTTATAGAAACACAACTTGCCTACATCTAAATTAAATGTCTCTTAAAAAAAAAAACAAACCGCAAAACACACACAACAAACCCTAGGTCTATCCCATTGATGTACCAAAAGAAAGTTTGTTGCAGAGTTTACATCTCACCTGCTGCTACTTTCTGTTATATTTTCAGTATTGGCTACATATATTCTACATGGTCAAAGGGATAAGCATACATATAGGCTTCTCTAAAAGCAGAGTCATATTTTTTTGCTGTTACTTTGAGGATCTGGCAAATCAGCTTACCGCATTTTTCCCCACCTTTTTTCCTCTTTCCTATGACATAGAGTTTCCAAGTGGGAAGTTACTCACTGACTTCCATTGTTATTTGTACTTGAGCAAGTCAGCAATTTGGACAATGCCTTATACAAATAAGACTGTTTCCTGAAGAACTTAACTTTGTGCAAAACAAGTCAAAACCATCAAAAACACCAAAAGGAGGATTAAAGTAATCCTCACAAGGATAAAGGTAGATGCCATTCCATTCCAAATCATCTCATTGTGCTGAAAAGGAAACAAAACACAAGGCAAGGAATCCTTATCTAAACCTGAATTTACTTAGTGAAAAGAGGAAAAGGAATTAATCTTCACCAATAAATCATGCCGTAGCTCAAATGGAAAGCTCAGTACAAATACTGTCCTGAGTACTTGTTCCAAATAGATTAAATGTAATTCCTCACCTTCATTTTCCCGGGAAGGGTTATGGTCACCAACTCAGGACAGTAGAGTTTGTAAAGTGATAGTAGAGCCTGCAGATGAGACTGCATTCCCTGTCAAATAGCAGAGCAAGAGGAAAAACATGTGGGGTATGTTTTTAATATAGAAACTGCATACTGTATTCTAGAAGCAATAAAACCCCAGTGATTACTAAAAGCTTTCTAAAGCTACATGTTAGTAAGTAACCATAGATGAACAACTGAAAGTAAGGGCAGAACAGAAACTTTGTCAATGAAACACCATAGGAAGGGGATTGAAGAAGGAAATTTCTGTAATCATAACTCTAAAAATGAACTTAATCAAAACTATGAAACATAGTCTTCTGCTGTCCAAATGCTCCAAAACCATGTTATTATAGCTAGGTTTTTTTCTTACAAATAAGGGAGCAAGATCCTCTACAATCTTGTATTTCTCAGTCATTTTTGAAACCACTTGAAAAAGAAAGACGAACAGAAAATTAAAGATGGTAATAAATAAATGAAGCTGCCCCTTACTTCAGAGATTTTACCACATCTAGCCATAAAACGTATAGCTTTGTGCACGTCATTGCACGTGCTCACAAAACACAAATATTAGGGATGCACATGTAAGATAGTCTTTGTAGCATCAGGGCTTGTCTACAGCCTACAATTCCAAGACTAACTCTGTCCTGAGGCACTAGCCACCCTTTTCCATCCTGTAAGGACATTAGTATTACAAACTGCGTTATTAACCACAGTTCAAACTCTACAAGATTTGAAATAAACTCACCATTTTTGCTTGGAGGTCAAGCAGTCTCCTAATCCGGAAAGGCTTGACTGTAAATACAATTAAGAACATAATGGATTTTAAAACCACTGTATCAGACATTTAAGCAAAAATACAATACCATTTTTATTATAGAAAGTCATGGCAAAGCAAGCAGAATCAGTCTTATTTCTAGGCTAATAGATAGGTTTCCAATTCAGAAAATGTTACACAAATCAGACTGAACCACCTCTCATGCTTCCTTGCCTTAAAAGCAACATATCGGCTAGTCATTACATTAGCTCCATTGGAAGAGAAGGCAGTGCCAGCAAACAGAATAAGAAACAAAATGGTATTCCATCTCATACAATTGGATTGACTCACCACTTTCTTTCCTGGTCAGCAGGTAGAGCACGTGGCAGACATAGGGGCACTGCAAAANAAAAAAAAAAAAAAAAAAGGCAGCAGTGAATTATCCTGCTGGTGCAGACTACTAACCAGGATACACAAAAAACATCATACAGGCTTCACAAGCTAGTATTGTTTCATTTAGTTGGCTCAAGTCATCACTGTGTCCCCATTGCAGCAGAGCATACATTACTTCCCTTAGGGAGTAGCATGGTTTTTTACATGTCACATATGTCAATCTTATCTAGAAATATTATCTGCACTATGAGCAGTCCCTATAGTAATCAAGCTATTCAGCGTGCTTGGATCTTGGTTTTTGGAACATGGTCTAGGTATTTCAGGAGTCAACAGTGAAAGTACAATTACATTTTCAAAAAGAAAGGCACCTTTGAATCAAAATAATTTATTAAAGCTTCTAACAGTTGAGACTGTAAGGATCTTAAATATGTTTCACACAAACTCTGCTGCACTTTCCAATAGGCCCATCAGGCCTGAAAATGCTCTTTTAAACAATAAGAATGTAAATCCAGTTTTATGAAAAGATTATAAGTGATGTTAACCTAAAACCATTAAAAACTTTGCAAGAAATATAACCCAGAACCATGGGAACTTTAAAAGTCTTAGCCACAAAATATCCTAAACTGAAAGAATATTAACAATTTCGTATCTGTCTAACATGACTGCCAAGATGATCTTAATATGAACTGAATCCAAACACTTCAATATTCCAGCACACGGATTTTACAGTTGCCATACAGCAGAAATCTCCTGATTGATTGTTCTCACTTAAGCTACATTTCCAATCAATTAAGCAGAACAGCATTTAGTTTCTCACCTTTAAATAAACATTGCTCTAAAAGGTTTTTTTCCTTTTTGCCCAAGGTATGCAAGTCAGTTTCTCCCCAGGAGTGGGAGACTTCACCGGCTAATGTCTGACATCAAAGGCAATCCCCAAGACTGCAGCTCCAGTAACTCTTGGGAATTTAGACAGAATATACTGGCACTCTGCTTGTGATGCAGAATAGCAATTCTTGGAAACACATTTGAACAACCGGACCACAGCATTGAAACTGAAATAATCCTACAGTACTTCCCTGTTCCTGAATCTAAATTACCCTGCAATCTTAGAATGCAAAAGCGAAAAAAAGAAAATAAATTCCAGCCATCAGAAAATGGTCTCTAACCAACAGCTACTCCAGACTAATTCTAGCATTAATATGCATACTACTAATGAACATTTAGGTTTATTTTGTTAATTCCACATAATCTTCAGCTCTCCTTACCATCTTCTCATCTTGCAGGAAGGAAAAGAAGAAACCATAGAGGGCATGAAGTTGTTCCTTGTGATCAATAAAGTCAAACATTGTGATCAGCCATCTTAAAAAAAGCAGCTGCAGATAGGAAAAAAGCCATATTACATTAAGTGATGGGCAAAAGCAAGAGAGACCAATCACTAGCCAATTTAAGAGACACAATTATTAAAGATACCTGCCACTCTCAAAGACAACCAGATAGCTACAGATGAACAGTGCAAGTATAATTCAGCTGTGGAAGAAAGCCTGCCAAGAGCATCAACTGCCATATCAGAATGGAAAAAGCAGCTCAGTTCTGGATATGTGCCCCTCACTACAAGAAAACATTGAGGTGCTGAAGCGTGTTCAGAGAAGGGCAATGAAGCTGGTGAGGGGTCTAGAGCACAAGTCCTGGGAGGAGCAGCTGAGGGAACTGGGTTTGTTTAGTCTGGAGAAGAGGAGGCTGAGGGAAGACCTTATCCCTCTCTACAGCTACCTGAAAGGAGGCTGTAGTGAGGTAGGCATCAGTTTCTTCTCCCAAATAAGAAGCAATAGTACAAGAGGAAATGGCCTCAAGTTGTGCCAGGGGAGGTTTAGATTGGATACAAGGAAAAATTTCTTCACCAAAAGCGTTGTCAAGCATTGGAACAGCCAGCTGGTGGAAGTAGTGGAGTCACCATCCCTGGAGGTATTTAAATGAGATGTAGACATGGTGCTTAGGGACATGGTTTAGTGGTAGACTTGGCACTGCTAGGTTAATGGTTGGACCCAATGACCTTAAGGGCTTTTTCCAACCTAAATGATTTTTTGATTCTATCAGGTAAATCTTTGAGCAGACTATGTGAAAATGAAAAAGACTGTTTTGCTAAAGTTAAGTCATGTTGCCATGGCCAAGGAACACAGAACCTAACGGATACCTTACTGAAGTTGGTGAGGAATGCCTCACATAGCCGAAATATTGCTCAGAAATGTTGGTGGAGAAACCATTCCTAAGGAATTCAGAGACACAAGACAAGCAGGAACTGCGCAAGTTTCCACTCACACCTCAAAAGTGTTCCTCAGTTCCCACTGCTGTTCCAGCAATGGGTGTCTCTGCCAAATCTTTCTAAGTGATGGTATCTTATGCAAGAACCTTGCACGTTAACACCTCAGGATTTTTGCTTCCTGAAAATAACATCTTCTCATCATTCCCTGCACAGAAGCAATAACTACTGTAAACATTTCTGAAGTTACCTGGACATTGCCTGAACATTTGCCGACACAGAGCCAAGATACAGATGAAACCACAGAAGTTTCTGGTATTACTGAGGCTGGAACAAGGCTCTTCAGCAAACGAGTATTCACTGTATCAGCTGGAAAACAAACAATTTAAAATAAGATGGTGCTCATGTACCAGGTTATTTGATATGGCTTTGCAGCTTAGGTCAAAATTCCCTCTGTACAATATTAGTCAGAGCTTCATTGCTTAAAGTAACAGTGCACAAGAATCTAGTAGGGACTTACCTATACCTCAAAAAGCTATAAGAAATGGGTTTTTTCCAGCTTTAAAAAAGAAAATATAATACTGAGTATTTTAGTACTGAAATAGCCTTTAGACTCTTGGCAAGACAACCAAAAGTAATACAGACTTCTAGTAGTATTAAGCAACCAATTGCTCCAGCAAAAGAGTATATGACTGTCAGCCAAACATCAGCAAATTAATTTTCTGGAGATAAGCTAGTAATTTTAAATCAAGAAAAGCACTAAAATAGTTGTGTAATGAGGAAAGAATCCTGTGTGCTCCTCTTGTTTTGGAGGGAGAGGAAAGTTTAGGGTTTTTTTTCATTGAATATTTCGTTACTTAGAAGTATAAACGGTGGCCACCATTTCTAAGAAAGCAGCACGAGGGCTGTACTGACACGGCTGAACTGATTATTAGAATGACATTTTAATTCTAGCAAGTTTCACTAATACAACTACATCTGTTTGTTCAATTATTTTGATCTTGGGCAAGAGAAACCTACACAGTTACAACAAGGAAAAGACATATGGTTGCTAAGGACACACTTTAAGTCTTTCAGAGACCCGCAATTACAAACAGAGGAAATAAGCTTTTCAAAAAATATTTGTAACAAGCCATAATATTTTTCTGGGTATCACTTCCCTGTAGCAAGAATTGAGGTTATTTTTAGCACGAGCTTGGAAATCACACCGAAGCATGCCAGAAAAAAATAACTTTACGCTAAAGTAGCTAACAACACAGCCACCATAAACACATAATCTCAAGCAGGTTTGATTAGAGGGGAAAGTGTTATTCACACAAGACATGCTAGCAGTATATAAACATTTTACCGAGTTTGCCATTGAGTGCCACTTTTAGCAATACATCAAATGCTTCAGGGGGTAACCCTCTTTGCAGGGCAATGCTTTCCACAGTAGTCAAGTGTTCCTGCAGAACACTGTTCTTTTTCAGTGAAACACGGTCTTGAACTAGGAAAAAAAAAAAAAAAACAGAACCAAACACAACAAACACAAGGATGAAACAACTTCTGAACAGCAAATGAACTATTTTAGACTTCTCTGAAGTGTCCCAACATATATTCCTTTTTGTTGGGTTCTTTACATAGAAACAGGAAGGGAAAAACATTTCAAGACATTAAAGAAATATTACAAAGCTCAGGCATTAAAGAGGGAAAGCAGCAGGTAAAATTATTTTTATTATTATTATTGTTATTAAGAATTTAGTTGTTATATTTTCAATCCTAGGTAGCTAACCTTAAAACTGCTCTTACCTTTGTCAAAGTAACTCAAAGCTTCCTCAAGGGAGCCTTGATTGCTGTCATTTTTCTGATCTTTAGGAGACTGATGACTCTGAACACTTTTTTCAGGGTCAGTTCTCCCTCCTTTTCGCCACGCAGAGAGATCAGTTTGATGTTTACGTTGAACTTGCAAAGGCTGCTTTGGGGTCTTAGAACTTTGTCTTCGCTGCATCTTTTCAGATTCCCAGCTGAGACTGGAGAATTTTACTTATATGTCATATGGGTTTCAATCCTTCATTATGAAGAGGCAAGAAAATAGATCAACCTCCAACAGTTGAAGAACATCAGAGCACCATTTCCCTGCAAGGAAAGACAAATGTATTTTCCTGACAAACAGATTTTAGAGGGATCCTGCATAACCTAACACAGTAATTTCAGAGGGAATAATTTAGAGCCACCTGCCCCCAAAAAGATCAGACAATATACTCAGAAGATGCACAGACAATAATGTATCAAAACTCCAGTCTTTCTTTCACTAAAAAAGGGAAGAAAAAATCCACAAGTAAAAATTAACACAAACTCCTTTCAATTTAAAAATTATCTGATGAAATGTATATAGTATTTTGATTCAAAAATTAACATAACCAGGAAGTTAGCAAAAGACAATCAACAATCTGCTTCTGAGTTTTTTTGTGCACTATCAGCTTCATTACTTGTATTGTGTATGACAATGTAATCAGTCAACAGGTCATGATTTCCTGCGAGGTAATGCACAGATTTTAGAGGGTCAAATTACAATTTTACAAAAATTAGATTCTTCTGCAGCCTTTCTACCTAGCAGCTAGGATTGAAAAAACATACAAAATTTTGGTAAACTTCCAAGTGAAGGACAAGAGCTACCAACACTGCAAAACTGCCCAGCTTTGGGTGAAATACAATGAAGAAAAGTGGCATTTTCTCCTCAGTATGCTAGAGACATCAACCCTTTACCCACAAAATGTGCAATTTTGCTACAATTTCCTGGATTTGGTAGACTATGCATGCATGTCCCTAGATTGCTGGAGCCTGCCTTTTGCATCCCAGCTTTCCTGACACAATAAAACAGAATGACTTTCAATTCATACCCCCTCTTCAGCTCGCACTTCTTTATGATGTTAGAATCATCCCTATTTTCCTATAGGTTTGTCACTAACTTCCCTGTGCAGCATACCAAGAACATATCTCTGGCCAGCTATGTCAAGGTCTCATCTGAACTACGTGCTGATATAAACACACAGGGCGCTCTCACTTACAAATGAAATCTACTGATTTCAAGTGAAATGTTCAGGTGAAATGTACCCCCTCAGTATTAAAGGGCAACACCAACCACATTAGAACTCCCACAAAGATGCTTTGCACGATGGTGACTAACAATAACTGAGATGCTTCAAAACAGTGAAAATTCCTGATAGCGACTATACTATTGTTAGCTGGACTGGCATGCAAGAGTTGCAGAAAACCCCAGACGAGCTGGAATGTTGCTGGTTGCACCTCAGACCATCTGAGCACACTGTAGGTGGTTCAGGAAGCAGATCGAGCTGACAGCCCCCGGTTACCACACTCTGAAGTACAACAACAGCTTTCTCACAGATTCCTTCGCATCCGCTCTACCTGTTTTATTTGTTTGGGTTTTTTTTCCTTTTGTCTTGCAGGAGTTCTACCAGAAAGGTTTGGTGAGGAAGAGAGGGCCACCAGACTTAAAGGAGAGCTAAACAGAGGGGCTGAAACACCAGTTCTTACTAACAGCGAGCCCACCATTGCACAGCGCTTCTGTACTAGACACTTCCACCCGCATACTTGGCACGAACACCCCTTCCCTCTTCCCCAGCCGACGCACACAGACACACACACACTTCTCCCTCCAGCTCCCGCAGAGCCCTCTGTGAAGCTCTGACCGCCCGACACAGGGAGCGGCCCAGAGGGAAGGGAGGGAGCCGAGGCCTTCCCGGCCCCGGGCCCAGGCACACCGGTTCCGGGGCCCCAAGAGCGGCCGCAAGGCCCACCTCCCGACCCCGAGGGGGCAGCCACCCGGGGCGCGCTGCCATGGCTGCAGACCCCGCCACAGTTACCTCCTCCTCCCGTCGCCGCCGCCTCCTCCTCCTCCAACCGCTCCGCAGTTCAAACCCCCGCGCCACGGCCCGCGCATGCGCACTGCCCTCCACGCAGCCCAGTCTCCTCCTTCTGCGCATGCGCGGCGCGCCGCGGCTGGGAACGGCGCTCTTCCGCCCCGTCCCGGATGGTTCTGAGCATGCGCAGTCGGGCGGCGGGGAGACGGGGCCGGGGGGGGCGCGTCTCGGAAGGGCTCCGGGGGGGATGGAAACCGAGCAGGGCCCGGGATCCGCAGTGGCCCTTTCCATCCCTCTTCTAACAGGCAGGCGGAGGTGCCGCGGCGGGCCCTGCGGTGGCGGCGGGGCGGCGGTGGTGAGCCCTCAGCCAGGTAGGCCGCAGCGGGGCACCTCTCCTCTGACAGGCCCCCCCCCCCGCCCCTGCCCGCTGCGGCCCGCAGAGCGCCGGCGCCAGAAGGTGACTGCCGCGGCAGCAGTGCGATGAGAGCGGCGGGAATGGAATTGTGGGCTTGGAGATAAAGAGAAGAAAGAAAAGCGCAGGGGAAAAAAAAATATTGGAAGAGTAAATTAGCATCGTGGTGTTACAAAAGGACTAAATCAGTTCTTGTCGCCTTATCACCTCTAGCAAGCAAAGATGACTGGTAACTTCCAAAAATAGTTTGCTAATGCTGGGGGGCAATGATGGAGGTCAACCCAATATAGATTAATACAGAATTCTCCGAGAAGAGTCTTGTCTTCCTCTATAATAAAGAACATGTAGCCACTACTGCAGATGAATAATCTATAGTGTTGCAAATGTGAAAAGAGGGGGACATTTTTTCAGAATTCACTTCAGTCTTTTTGCAGGGATAAGCTTTGCTATGCAGAATATTTTACATTTTTTATTATAGCATCTATACAGGTTTTGGTGAAGAACATTATAAAACAAACACAAAGACTTGTTTCCAAAAGTTTACTGAGTTAGATGCGGACGTGAGGGGCAGCTGGCCGAAAGGTTGCAGCAATTCAGTTGTGGGTACTTTGTGTAGGAACACACATCACGGTGTGGTTTTCAGTTGTTGATATTTTTATTTAGTTTTGAATTAAAAAGTGATTAATAGCTCCAGTCAGGGCATGGTAGATGAAGTGTCATTTGGGAAATAAAGCAAATTCTGTATACATTTGGGATGACCTTGAGGTAACCTGTAAAGACCAGAGATTGTCTAACAAAGGTGGCTTGTTAGTAGTTTCCTTTGTTCAGGGTGCATATCTGACAAGAGATAATTAGTCATTCTTTGGGGCTCTAGGAGGATTTTTCAGCATATATATGTTTGGGACTACATCTGTTTCAGCAGCAAACTTAACATAAGAAACTGGATATACTGCATATGAGCATCCCTCATCAATTTTTAGAGATATAATACTGACATTTTACTGGAGTTTTAGTATCTTTTCTCGCTGCCACATTGTACTGAAGCAGAAATTTATCTGAGACTTTCATGAAAATGTTTAAACATCTCTTTTAAATGCCTGTGGCTATTAATATATAGTCCAGTAGTGTTCCTATGGCTTCTATCCCGCATCACCTTGTATTTCTCGGAAGTTCCCCTGACGTGATTCTGCCCATTTTAGGTGCAGTGTTCGAGCACAGGAAAAATATTTTCAGATGTGTCTCTCAAAAAAAGAAATTTGTTTCTGTCAAGACTTTTTTTCCAAATTTCAAAAAGTTTATTTTCATGAATAATTAAGAAAATAAGGAAAAACTGAAAACAGACAAACATCAAGAAAAACAAACAAACTCAGAGGTAACACATGCTTCTTATGACACTCTGTAAGATTTCAGATACAACACACAGGGATTCAGACTCTGGTGACAGGACTTCCCTCAGCTCACCGAAGCTATATGTGGGGTGAACAATGAGGTACCTGGACATGTTCAGACTTTCATCTATCAGCAATAACCGACAGTTCTATGAAGTTGCAGTAGTTGTGGAAAAAGGGATTTTTTTCTTGCAAGGAAATAGGGAGCATGATGCTATTTGCCAACAGCAGACAGATATTTTGGAGTTCTTTGGGCAGTTCTGCTCCCCATCCCCTCACCGGGCATCCTTCCTGCCAAGAGGGGTAAAGAGATGCCATTTCCTCATGTGAAGCAAGCAAAAAAATGACTGTTATCAGGCCATTGTCCCAGTTTTACAGCCTCTGCAAAATGTGGGAATCGAGGAAGATGCAAATAGGGCATCCTGTGTTTTCCCTGGATAACCAGTCCAAAGAAAGGACTGGGCACAGAGGCAGCAAAGGCTAAGGGATCCCTCTCTCAAACACAACAAACAGCACTGTTATGCTCAGTAGGGTCCCTTCCCCCCTTGACTATGGAAAAGGACACGTAGATTTGTGGATGGGGCTGCACAAGCCAACCCAGGGACACTCCGGTTATGTTCTACCTAGCCGCTGTTGCCGAGACTGCCACGTAGCAGGAGTGCATCCAGGGTAGGTTTCAACTGCCGTGGGGCTCAGGGCTGATGCCTGGGGACTCATCTCCCCACTGCAGCAGTGCCGAGTTAGCATGAGCACCTGCCCCAGTCTTTGCCCGCGCTCTCGGGCTGGTTTTGCAGCTCCTGCAGAGGCCAGCGCTACTCCAGCCAGGCTGCTAACTGCCTCCAAGCTGTCCTGGTGAAAGCTAGCTTGTATTTTTCTACATGACAGGGCAGCAGCAAAAGCAAGACTACAGTGTAGACATACCACGTGTCTCTCAGACCTCAAGTGCAACTTTATTTAGACAGACAAAAAATATAAATAGGTAAATAAAAAACAAATTTTCTGGGTGATTTTGGAGAGAGCTGCCTCGAGGGTCCGTATTTCTCGCACGCACTCAACTAGGATACCTTCATTTTGCCTTTCTCAGGAGCTGCTTCATGGATGAGTGGCTGCTCATCCCCGTTCACCGACAGGATCCTCTTTTCTGGCAGTTGCTCCTCAGGCTGGCGGGCAATCAGCAGACGACAGGTAAGCAGGATCCCAAAGACTAGGGCATGGGCGTAACGCTTGAGTGGATCCCCAACTAGCTGGTGGAAAAAGAGCACAGCCAGCACAAGGAGGAGGAGGAGAAAGTTGGCCACGTCTTTGGGGCGACCAGGCACCAGTGTCATGACAATGCCACACGCCACTTCTAGGGCACCAATGCTCTTGCGGAGAAGGATGGAGCTGACTCCCATCTTCTTTAGCATGGGGAGGGCCCGCACGTAGCTTTTGTATGCTCGTTTCTGAAATCAAGCAGTAATAGCATAGAACGCCGTAATGTAAGAAAGTAAAGGCAAAGGTGACTTCTGCTGAAATAGATTGATGTGCAATATGACCTAAAGATCCCCTCAATCGTCACAGACCCCTCTGGCACAATATCCAATCTGTACCCTTAAAGCTCCTGTTGGAGGGGTATTAACACTGTCAACCTGCAATTCTCCCTTTATAAGCTGTTGTCTCCCCGATAGAAAACAGTTCTGCAACCTAGCGCCCATCTTTGGAGCTAGCACCAGGCCAGGTGTACCTTCTCCTGAAATCTGAAGTTAGGATTGCTAGAATTAGCAATGCAGAACCATGTTGTTAAAGAAAAAAACCAACTCTCTAAGAGTAGCTCGGCCTTTATAATTAAACACCACACCTAGTCCCTGCAAAGCCAAGGCACAGCAAGTAAAAACAGAAGTCTCTTTCTACCTCAAAGCAACTTACTCTATCCCAGTGTCCATGGGCAGTACAGTCTTAGCATGGGACTATACATCAAAGCTGAGATTCGCCAACCCCGTGCTGTGCTTACGTACCTGTGTGATCCTTTCTTTCCTCAGGTGAAAGCAAGCTGACATTTGACATCCTTTGCTCCCTGGTTTGTGCTGGATTTAGAAGCAGTACAAGTTGCAAGACTCACCCTCCTCACGTGGCTGCCTCGTTCTTTCAGAGAAGAAACAACCTCTGTCCTTACACACATTCAACTTCTTGCATTTGAACATTAGGTGCTCATGGGCTTATTGGTTTTGTTTGGTGTTCTTTTAATCAATCAAGTATTTCCTCTTTTTTTTATATTTTAATAAAGCTCCTAGTTATTGGAGACACTGAAATTATTTCCACTTACACTTGAGTATACTATCCCTGCAGATATTCTTGCCATTGTTTTCTCTGCTTTCCAATCAAGGAGAGGGAAATGGAAGCCAAGTATCAGGTACAGAGTTGTTCAGCTTTCACAGGCGCTGATCAGATTGTAGATTTATTTCCATGTAATTTTGGAAACATCCACTACTGGCACACAGAACTTTCTCACCTCTCTGTAAATTTTGCTACTTCCTTCTAAGAGGAGCTGATACTTCATATATGGAAAACGTACAGCATTGTCATTTTTGCTACTAAGTAATTGAAGAACTCATGACACGTTTACTCTAAAGTGTGTGCCTTGTAAGGATGCATTTTAAACCTTCAGTGAATAAAAACTCTCCCCAGAGCAGAGTATTTTTAAACAGTTTTGAAAAATACAGCTTTACAAAGAAATGTACTATCAGCATGTCCTAGAGTATTTTGGTACTTTAATAGACAAACTAGCGTGCCTGTTCTTTGCTGAATGAAAAACTGCAAGTTTGGTGTTGTAGGTAAATAACAGAGGTTCTCTATTTGCTTATTGATTGGCAAGATCAGGTTTTCATTAACCTGATTATGTTACGGAGTTACCACGTAACTCCATGATGTGACAGACCACCCCGGTATGCAGCACAGCAAAAGCAGGAAAGCCTAATGAGCCATGAACATGTTACAATATGGGCTATTAAGAATGATGGTGCTGTGTAATATCTGAGTGCCTCTGCTTTCTCTTTGTAAAAACGGAGATCAGTCCTACCTGTAGGCCTGACTCCTGGTAAAGCAGAAAGGGACAGAGAAGCAAAATATTTTACAGAGCAAGGATTTTGCAATGCTTCCAAAGTCTCAGTGCTTTTTTCGGTCCCTTATGTAGCAGAAGCTTAAGAGCTTTGTTTTCTGGGCACTTTATCTCAGTCTTTTGCTCCTGAGTTACTACGTGGTGATTCTTCTCTGCGAGATCCCTGTGCTGGGCTGCAGACGAGGCGCTGCGATTCAGATGTTATTTGAGAGCTACGGAAAAGCAGCTGGGCAGGTGGAGCAAAGGGAGAGAACAGAATGTGCTGGAAACTTCCAGCACTTTTTTTTTTTTTTTAAGGGGCATAAAAATTATACCAACGCTTTTCAGCCACTGCAATAAACGTAACGGGGAGGAGGGAGGGCGACAGGAGAATAAACAAACACAGACAGGGAAGCAAAAGGTGGCAGCCAGTCCCTGGCCTGCCTGCAGCTCGCAGCCGAGAAAGCCCTGCAGCAGGGTTGGCCCTGGACAGAGGAGCACAAACCAGCTGGGAAACGCACACAGTGACTTCTCCTTCCTCTCCTCACCCTTTTCCCATTAGGCGAGAGGAGGAGAGGCTTGTTGCCCAGGCTAAAGAGAATAATAAGGTGACTATTAATAATACCTCCTTCTGCCAGCTAGGAATCTCAAAGCATTTTACGGCCATGAATTAATCCCTGCACAAGTCTGGTGAGGCAGGGACGCTCAGTGTCATTATCCTTGCTTTAAAGCACAGAATTTTGAGGACGATCCTCTGGCTGCCAAAGCAGGCATCTGCTTTTTCTACCCCCGTCCAGGAGGTAGGTATTCTCCCCGGGATCAGCCGTACCTGCCTGCTACGTGCCTGGCACTTCTTCAGACCTTGCTTTTCAGAGACTCTCGCGTCCCCATCTTTTTGCAGGCATCGCTGTGCTGTGCTACCCCGTCCTCCTCGCCTCCCCTCCCCGTCCTTATCCACAAGAGGATATCCTCCATGGATAGCCTCAGTGGGTGCCCAGGACAGGGCTGCTAGGATATCCTCAGCACTGCGTGTTATTTGTTTCTCTCCGTGTCCATCAAATAAGGAGGCAGATAAGCTGCTTCCCTCTCCCTCCCATCGCTCAGGGCTCTGGAGTGGACACCCCCCGTGTATCCCACTGCAACCGCTGCTTCTGCCGCAAGGTTGATGGGAGAGAGCCCTAATGCGTCTCCCTCCATGCTGCCGCTGCCGTACTCACCATCTCGTTGTAGGCATCCCTGCTGAGCCGAGGGGTCAGTTTGATGGTCCCCATAAAGACGAAGAAGAGCCCCAGGGCCACCGAGAGGGCGATGATGGTGATAGTCCTGGGAGATGCCATGGAACCGCCGGCAACCGGTCCTGGGAACCGGTCCTAGCGAGGCCTTCTGGCTCTGGCTGCCAGCCCGGGCGGGAGGTAGTCAGTCACCATTGAAGGAGATGAGGAATAAAGCTGCAGATGCAGCGAGGGTGACAGCGGGAGGGGGATTCAGCCTCCTCCACTCAGCTGCCGCCGGGTCCTAATGCCCCGCGGCCCGGCGGCCGGAGCCAGCGGCGTTCCCACCGCTCCTGCCGTGAAGTCATCCCCGCTTTCCGTGCGCGTTCCGTAAATTACCCACAGAAAGCCGAAACCGAGCCGGTTCTAGGGATGCGGGGCGGCAGCCAAACGCACGGCACGGTTGCTCACAGGTGGGAAAAGGAGGACGTGTTCGCAGAGGGCACAGGAGTAACCCGCTCTGGAGGAAAAGTGGTCGGAGGTCTCTTGTACATAGGCAGCTTCCAGTTTCGGATGTTCAGACGCTAATATTCAGCAAACAACATATTGCTTCGTATATTTGCCCCAGAAAAGCAAAAAAGATGTTTTGCCCCTGTGGCTCTCCTGGAACCTGATGCCCAAAAGCGACGGTGAGGCCACTGTGCCACCCTCCCCCATTGCAGGTAAAACCTGTCCTGTACGTTCAGCCCTCCAGAGACTAGTGGAAAGGTTTCCTGATCCTCTATTACTTTCTGATTTAAAGTCATTATCTCTCCCCCTCCAATTTGCAACAAATTTCCTTTTGACAAAAGCATAGCCAGGCCAAGAAGAAATCCCTTCAGATCTCACAGCGAAAAGCCAAGGTATAATTACACAAAACAGAACTGCTGGAAAACTGCAGCCCTCACTATAAACTGAAAATAAGAGGCTGTAACAGCATGCAAAAATCTTACACTCGTGGGATATTACAAGAGTGACACTTCCTATGCGTCAGGAATCTCCCCATCACCTCCCTTTCTGGTGTAGTAAGTCTCAAGTCCTAAACTCATGTATTTTAAGCCCCCATGGCTGCTCGAGAACTAGTGGTGGTTATTATTCAAAGCTCAGGGTTCCTTGGGACTGGAGTTTAAAGTCTGAAAAATACAGGAAACTCTCCCTGTTTCCTTGGGAGTTTATCAGCCTTGATTCACCCAAATCAGATAGGGAAAGAGTCAAATTTAACAGCCTGCCTGCAGAAATGTGTTCTGCTACCGGTCTGGCCTAGATGACCAGGATAAACCAAAAGGTAACTTCAATACAACATAAAAGTATAAATTAAAAATAAAAGGGGCCCTCAAAACAATGTGGACTTCACAAAACACCAGGGAACTCTGCTCACTCAGACCTACCTCCAGGTTGTAGCCGCTCCGTCTTTTGAAGAGCTGGAGAGAACTTCATGAGGTTCACAGCTTGCCAGTCAGTGAGCATGGCAAGACAGATACAAAACACACCACATTTCTGAATTAGCTGTTGCAGAGCAACCTGATGAGGAAGTAACTTATTGCTGCTGACATTTTCACAGGCCGCTTCATATTTAGGTATCAGCAAGCATTAGCGGAGAAGGGGGGACAGGTGTTGAAGGAGAGACACTGAAATCTGTTCTCTCTTCATTTTGCCTTATAGAAAAATCTTTCTCATTGTCTCAACTTATCTAGATGACTGACAGCGATTCAATATTGGTTTTGGAAATATTTCCCTGACCCCAAAAGTCAACATTTTCCCAGTGAAGCACGAGGATTTACAGTTCCTACACTTTCTTCATAGTAAGTTCACTATCAACTTGAAAAACACCTGAAATATCCTTGAAGCAAGCTGAGAACTAATGGCATGGCAGTATTACAAAATACAGTGGATTTTAGTACTTCATATTCACATGGTGATGGTGAAAACCCACAATACCAGGGAGAGGGTATTTTCCAGTCTGCTTTAACCAGCAGCCCAAGAAGAGGTTTGGAGGGGAGGAAAGGGTGATGAAAGGCTACAGAGAACCTTTTCACCCCAGAAATCCGAGCGTTTCCATACAGAACAGTGTAGTTAGGCAACCCAAAGTAAGAGCAAAAGCAGAATTATTTATTTTTATACAACTTTGAAGAAAATAAGTTAAAATCTAACTATATCGACTCTAGTCTTGAGGACAGTAGGAGGTTGCTGCCCAAGCTCTCAGAGCTGGCATACCTGCCTCCTCGTCAGCGGGTGAACAGCAGCACCAGCTCACAATGAACAGTATGAGGAAACATGTCAAAAGGTATAGCCAACGTGGGGGCAAATGGCTCTCCTGCCAGCTTCTTCTTTGGCTCAGGTGGGCAGCACAGCCTGCGGAAAGCAAAGAGAGCATCCTTTAGACCAGCAGCAGAAGCCTTCCCACCATTATCGGTAGCACAACAGCACAGAGGATGCACTAAGGAGGTATCGTGTGTTTGGCTAACATCCCTCAGTCTGCAGCTGACACTGGGTGAGGTCTGGAACCATCAATAACTGAATCCCAAACCAGCTCTGAAAACCTCACGGACAAGCTGAAGAGTCAGTGGCAGGCTTAAAGCTCCCTTTCTCATGAGCCATCCCAGCTGAGAGACACTTAATACCCTAAGGAAATAATACTCAGTTTTGCACTACCTTCATTGGTTACCTGCAGACGGATTTATCACCTGCAAATGGGCCTGCCCCAGATGAAGACTTAGCTATACAGATTAACCCTAAGCAGATGACTAATCCCCTTGGCTAGGGGCCAACCTCCTGCAGTGAACCCAGTGGATTCCGTATCCCGCATCCAGATGTGCTGTTTTGTTGGGGAAGGATGCACAATGACATTATAGCATGTCTGCATTCTTTTCTGTTCTTTACTGATGCACTACAGCATCCTGCTGGAACATAAAACCCAAAGAATACCCACTACCTTAAACCAGTGAGTGCAGCTTGCAGGTAAACCCAAAGTAACGCAGAAGCATAAACCACTTCTGACCATGCACTGACTAGTCCCGGATCACACCTGCAGAACTCACCCAGTGAAATTCAGTTGCAAGAAAAACCTTCCTAAGCCAAGGTCAGATATCTATGTCCCTGTCTGGACGTAATAGGGTCTGTCACTAAGGTCAGTGGAAAGGAAGAGGGGAGGGTGCTCACTCAAGAAAGTTCCTCATGGCTTCTCCCTCTGGCTTGCAGGAGATGTAGAGCAGCCTTCGAATGGACTTGCAGTTTCGGATGGCTCGCACAACCTTGTAATCTGCAAAAAACAGATACCGTGCTTTCCCAGTGACCTACCACCACCGTGAGCTCTCCAGAAGGAATGATTGCACAGTAAGCATCCCAGAACTGCACTGAACTGTCAAACACACAGGGAAAAAAGAATATACACATTTTGTGATGCCCTGTCTCAGATGCAGGCTCTTAGGAGGCCAGGGATGTGACCTATGCTGCTAAGAGCTCAGCCAACTTGGCAGGGCAGAGCAGTGGGAGAAATCCCTCTGCTTCCCAGGGGGATGAAGGATGAGACAAAAATTGTTACTTAACTAAGCAGAGGCGTGTAAAACCTTCCACACACACTTGGGAGACTGCATCTGGGCAGCAGGACCAGTTTGGGACTTCCCATACACACTGGAGTGAGTCCAGCGGAGACCACTAAGACAGCTAGAGGGCTGGGGCACGACACGCACGAGGAGAGCGTGAGGGCTGGAGTTATTCAGCCCAGGGAAGAGAAGGTAAGCAGGGATCTATTTGCTATCTTCAGGGGCCTCATGGGGGATTACAGGGAAGATGGAGCCAGAATCTTCTCAGAGGGGCATGAGAAGAGCATGAGAGGCAACACATGCACTGCAGCAAGAGGAAATTCTGATTAAATATATTAGGGAAAACATTTTCCGCAGAGGGTGTCCACTGTCAGACACATTTAAACCTCAACTGAGCTTTATAGCCCTGTGCAACCTAATACAACTCTGAAGTTGGCCTTGCTTTAGTTGGGAGATTGCACCACAGACCTCCAGAGGCTCCTCCTCTCCTAAATAATTCTGTGAGCCTATGAAAGGTGGAAAAAAGATTAGAGCTGTCTGCTTTAAAGAGAAAGCATGATAAAGGCACTGAAAACAGCAGACTCTATGGGATTTTAGCTGCTGTCAGCAACAAAGTAAGAAACTAGAGACTAAGTGAGCAAAGGGTTTGGAGCCAGTATAACAGGTCTCACAGAACTTGTTAAAAATTCTCTGTTTTCAAGATGAAAATAAATAGCATATTCTCTCACGGAGCCCAGCCCGAGATGGGTTCACCACAGCAACAAGGGGTCGGGCATCCTCCCACGATGACAGGAGTTGTGGTAACACGGCCTCTGCCTTTCCACTGTGAAACTCACAGTTTGAAATTCCTGTGAAGCAAAAAGCAACCACATGAACTGAGCAGAGTCAGTCTCACCAGATGTTAGGTATAATACGAAGTACTGGTTTTTGCTGCATGGAAGTAACCTGTTGGGATCCCTCCCCTCACTTCTGCTTCTGATTTTTCAGTGGTTAGTTTGAAATTTTCTGCCGCAGCAAGTTTGAACTCACCATTGAATGCTGCATTCCACCTGGCATCTTCTATTGCCTTCTCCACCACCTCAATACCAATAATCTTGGACACTTGGTGAGCCAGAGAGAGACCAATTGTGCCTGGAAAAGAGGGATATAAAAATACTCTGTACATCCATGCTGAAGAAACAAGCCTTTAGAAAGTAGGGATCATTTTTGGCATGCAATGCGCCAGCCCTGGGAGCCAGGCTCACACGGCCACTGCTCACCTGTTCCACAGCAGATGTCGAGGAGGACAGCGTCCCCACCAGCCTGACTCAGCTCCCCCACCGCCCGGTACAGAACTTCTGCTCCACCTGTGTTTACTTGGAAAAAGGCATCTGGAGAGATGCGAAACTTCAGGCCGAGCACTTCCTCAAAGATGTGCGGTTCTCCGTGAAGGAGCTGGAAGGGGGACTGCTCGTGGGAGCAGCGTGTCATGGTGCTAGCAGAGCACACAAAAAACAGCTGTTAGAAGGCAGCAGAGAGGCAGCTGATTTCCATGTCCATTCCTGGGGTGCTCGTGTGCAGGGAAGGATGCTTCTCCCCACAACAACTTCTATTTCATGTGAGCCTTTCAACAGGATCAAAGAATTTTGATTCTTTGTAAGGGATCTGTTACTTGCACATCCTAGAATTCATTAAAAGTATCAAAATGACTTCACAGAAGGCAGCAGTCCTAGGGTCTGTTCCTCAGTTTTGCTGCTAACGTGATTTACTGTCTTGGGAAAGTCACTATAGGTTTTTTCCCTTAGTTTCCCAGGCTCATAACTCCCATGAGGTAGAGCCATAGTGTATTCAAGTATTTCAGGTGTGGAAAAACAAAAGACACGGCCATCTTAAAACCATGGCTGCAAAAGGCATCCAAACATCTGTCATTCCCTTCAAGCACTCCCTCAACTGGTAGAATTGGAATCTGATCAGAGAGGAGGGGGGAGAAAAAGGAGGTGGCTTTGTTTCCACTCTTTCTCTGTGTCAAGACATGTACCTCTCCTGGAAATAAAGTGAAGTCAAGGCACAGACTGTTCCAGGTCCACACGTGAAGAACTCCTTAAGCAATGCTTTCTGAGTAGCCAGTGCCTCCTGCCAAGAGCGAGAAAGGAAAACCTGGCTGTTTGGGTAATCTGATTAGACACCTCTCCCCAGAGATACACCCAGTGAGCTCAGGTCAGCCAGATGCCTGATATGCCTCTTGCCAGGGGCCCCGTCCTCCACGTACTCACCTGGCCCAGCTCCTGGGGGTGGAAGGTGACGATAGCCATGGTGTGGCCACGGCTGGTGGTACGTACCACGAGCTCCCGCCAGTGTCCACCTTCATGGAAGAGGAGGCAGGGGTCCAGGGGGGAGCGACGGATGAACTCCTCATAGCACTGAGCAGAGGGGAAACAGCCCTTGTAGGACAGCAAAGACAACTGCCCTGGTCTCAACATAACTCTGTGCACCCCAACTGCGTGGCCCTTCCACCAGTATCATCTGTTTTGATGTTTGATTTCAATACACTGAGTGAAAGCTCTTTCCAAGTTCTTGGAACACAAGACACTTAAGAAACACAAATTGAAATTATTTATGTATTTTAATAGATTGGCAGGAATTCCTTGTCACTTGATTAACTTCACTCTTTGGGACAGTTTTGAGACTGCAACATTAACATGCAAGTTAAAAAAAAATATTTATCCATCAACCAGAGTCAGGCCTGAAACTTTTCAGAACATGAAAATGGACTTGAAAACCCAGCGTAACTAAAATTACAATGTTCTCCCAAATAAGAGTTACAGCAGTCCCTCTATTCCACAGTCTAGGGACAGACTTATTTATTTACCTGTGCTACTTGTTTGTGTTTTGGGGGTATGTTCTCCATGTGGTTGGTTTTCACACAGACAATATTTCTTGCTGGAGAGAAACAGACAGGTATTTAATTGTTTTGTTTCAGGGCATGTAAACCACTTTAGCATCTGACATGATAAACTGTGGAGAGGCCTTTTCCTGAATTCTNAAAAAAAAAAAAAAAAAAAAAAAAAAGAAAAAAACCCCACAAACTGGTATGTAAGTGTCCCACTAAACCCTGTGATGTTCTGGGTACCCACAGTCTGCAGGACCTGCCAGAATTCCCTTTGCCAGTGATTACTATTACTAACTTCCATGAAGATGTTGGAGCTCCGGGAGCTTTTTAAGTGTCCTCTAGCAATTCCCAAAGGAGCCACTGCACTGTTCTTAAACTAAGGGAGCGAGAGCAGAGCAAGCTGGTTTTCTAACTGGAGAATAATGGTGTGGGCTTACAGCAGCAAAGCAGTTTAGGCTGCCTGGAAGACAGCATTCCCACTTCAGTTTAAATGCTAAACTTCTGCTGTCAGAGGTAAAATGCATCCATGGAATTATTTTTGCAACGAGAAATGAACACAGCAACGACCCCAGCACCTCTTGCTATGGATGTTGAGAAGCAAAACCTAATCTCAATGGTGTGAACGAGTTCAACACTGAGCAGCCTCCAAGAAGCACACAGCTCACATCTTTGTTGCGCAAAACCAAACTGCCTCACGCGTCCCAAACGCTCCAATGTTGCTCTGCTGCCTATAGACGTGCACACCCCACCACGCTCTCCCTACTCAGCTCCTGGAGCACGCTAAAAACATGGAAACTGTGCAACTGAGAATAACAAAGCTAAATCCTGGAGGGGCTGCTACCACAGCTGGCATCCTTACTGCTGTATTTAGCAAATTAGAAACTGGTGTTTCTTAAGAAACTAATGAACCGAGGTTTTAAAATTGCTGCCCTGGACTTGGTGGTATTTCTGTTGGCATCCCCCAGGATTCAGCCTTCTAACTCGGGTGGAGACTGGCACAGCAGAGCCTTGCCCCAACCCAGCCCATGCCAGCAGCTTTCTACCCAGCTCCTTATCCTGCACTGACCTTTGCCAGTTCCCACATACAACCCCACGGTTTTGGGGTTCCCATCTGGTCCTCGGTTCACAGAGAAAGTAGATTTGTTTCGGTAGCCATTAATGACGGGCTGAGGGAGAAAAGAAGGAAAAGTAAAGCCTTGGATTAAAAGAAAAAGTAATGGAAGCCAAAACCCAGCCTGGTTGTTCTGTTGGCAACACAGGAAGATACACCTGAATGTGCAAAACACAGAAACGAAGCTTGTGCACGAGACCCCCAGTACTGCCCATTGGGAAGAAGAAATGACTCTTTGTGACAGAATGGTGACAGGTTTATCAGGGAAGGCTTAGGCACAAAAAGTGTTCCTAATCACTGGGCTTGTTTCCCTCTCCAGCAGTCGCAGGCGGCAAAGCAGAAGCTAGCAAGGACTGCCACAGACATATTCTCTGCAACCGAGTAATCCCTACCATGAGACTCTTCAGGAGTCGAGTTAGAGACTGTTAGTGGCTCAGACTGGACAGCGTTCCCACAGGATACTCACCGAAGGGACTACAGGCTGGAGAGGACAGCAGAGTCCACCAGGTTTCTGCGCATCTGTGCCCAGCTCTTCAAGACGAGATGCCAGTGTCTGCAATACCTTCCTCTGTCTTTCATACTTCACCTGCAGAGGAGTCCTAAGCCAGAAACACTCTCACAGGACCACATGATGGTGGGCAGCTCTTCATCACCCACCTCTGAGAAGGCCAACAGGAGGGAATACTGCAAGTGGGATATAGCCCTAGAGAAACTCTGCCTTTCTCATCACCACAGCCACTTGGAGCAACAGGGGGAGAGAGAAATCCTGTGTCCATGGATCCCAACCGCTGGCCCAAAGCACTTGGTCCAACCTGAAGCCCCACTGAACCAGCTGTCCTGCAGTGGACAGGATCACTGTGCGAGAGCCCATCCTCTGTGCTGCTGGTGACCACATACACCACCCACAGGGAACCTCCCAGTTCTATCCTTCACAATAACTGAAGAATTAAAGCTGCAGTAAATGGGGTCTGAAGTTTACAGCATTAAGGGACTAAGATGCTAGGGGCTGTTGCTCAAGGGAGATAGGAGGGACAGCGGGGGCAGCATGACAGAGAGAAGTCCCCGTAAGCACATCTTACCTGCAGCTGCTCTTGATAGGGAAGTCTCCACAGTGGAGTCGCTGCATTTGCTAACCTGGAAAGCACAACATTGCTGTACTGCCCAGAGCTACTCACCTCCTGATACTTATGGCATAACATCCCCGCCAGCTGCTTCATGGGCCGGACTGTTCTGGTACAGGCTCTGCACCAGAGCTCGCTGTGAACATCCTGACTCCCTCTTCATGGCACCTTCCTGGTGCAGAATACTTGAGGCTGGAAGAGGGACCCAGGAACCACAATGACCAGTTCTCCAGAGGACAGGCTGAGCCTTTGGCATAAGATGGACCAGCAATGCCCGGGTGTCTTGGGTAACCCAGGTATCCTTCTGATCCCCCTTTAGAGGACAGGGCCAGGAACAGTGTTTTCCCAGCAAAGGGACCCAGGGAGGCCCTGCTGAGCCCTTGGTGAGATCTGACTCCAGCCTGGTAAAGCCAGGGGAAAGAGCATTCAAATGTTACTGGGGTCAGAGGGGAAGAAAAAAAAGTGCAGGAAGAGAAGGGGAAAAAAAAAAAGGAGATCACATTGTAGCTTCAGATGGGCTCTGTTGTTTTCTCCCACTGAATCAGAGGCTTGGGCCATCCCTTGCTGCTCCAAGGACAGCCTGAGTCCTGTCTCCCTGGAGTTTTCCCCTAAAAGAGCAAGAGGCTTCTCACATCACTCAATACATCCATCCTGCATCATCTACCTGCTCACATTTCCAGCCACAACTACATCTTTTTTGCTAATGCTGTACTAGATTAAATCCACCACAGTGAAATGCACAGTTTGTGTGTAGCAGGCAGGGAATTACCGGCTTGCTTACTTTTTGCTTGCCGCTATGGCAACTGCTCTGATCCTTTCCTCTTAGACCTTTTCCTTTGTCTTTTCCATTATTCCTATCCCCAGGCCAAGCACCAGGGAAGCCAGCTGAGCCCTGGCTCTTCTACTCGGGAGAGCTGGGTGGAGGTGAAACCCCTGATCCACTGCTCTAACCGCTTCAGGTGCTTGGTGCTTTGGAAGAGTGCTTGGCCATTTTGGAGGAGCCGTACCTCTCCTCCCAGGAGGAACCCGACAGGGTGCAGCCCTCCTTGGCCTTCTTCTTCTCCTTTGCTGCTGTCTTCTCCTCCGTCAGCAGGCTGCGGTCCCGACCGGGCGAGCTGCTCAGGAGAGCGCACGAAGGGCGAAGGTGCCGGTGCAGTAGCGTCCATGTGCGGGACAGAGCCATGGTGGGAAGGAGAGGGGCTGCGAGCCCCCCGCCGGCTACACACCTGGAGACGGGTCGAGAAAAACACCGCGCTCGTCGCCAGCTCCGCTCCAGAAACGAAACCATTTAGTTTAAAAATACACCCAGGGGACGCATCTGTGCTTTGCTCGGAGCTGCCGGGCGCCCCTGCCCCGGCAAGGCCCGGCTGGAAGCCGCGTTCCCTTCCCTGGCCGCGGCTGAGCGGCCGCGCTTGCCCGGGGCCGGGGCTCGCCCGGGGCTGTGGCAGCTCAGCTCCCGCCGCTGGCGGCCGATCGCCTCCCCCCGCCCCGGCCCTCGCACGGCGGAGCGGCCTCCCCGGGGGGACCGGGGAGCTCCCCGCCACGCTGGGAGGCGGCCGAGCCTGCTGCCACGGGGCCGGGCCCGGCTCTCCGCCACGCCGGCCCACGCGTGCCTCCGCTCGGTGGCCAGTCCCGCCGCGCTCCCGTGGCCCCCCGCGCCTCACCTCCCGGCCCGGCGCCCTGCGGGCCCGCCAGCGGCGGCGGGGCGGTGGTGGTGCCCGAGCCGCTCCTCTCGCCGCCCCGCGGCCGCAGCGCCGGCGGTGCCCGGGCAGCCCGGTCCCCCCCCGGGGAACGCGGCAGCGGGGCCCGGCAGCCGCGCCGGGCCCGGGAGCGCCCTGCGGAGCGGGGCGAGGGGCTCCCGCCGGCGCGGAGGAGAATCCGGTGTCGCCGTAAGGCGCCCCAAGCGGCCCCTGCCCGTGCCGGCACCCGGAACAGGCAGAGCGGCGGCGGGCGGCGGCAGGCCCCCATCCCTCCCGCCCCGGGAGCCCCGTGGCCCGCAGGACGCCCGCGCTAATTGCAATCAGTGCCCTTACGGTCGCTCTCGGACCTGG